>NW_019773847.1:1092394-1133700 GCF_001039355.2 Lingula anatina | reverse complement strand
AAAAAAAAAAAAAAAAAAAAAAAAACAGATTTGGCAGGTAATTCCGCCGCGAAGATACCTTTTCTAACTGGTAAACGTTGTGCAGTAGCAGGAAAGCTACTAGATCTATTTCAAGTTTGGTGTCTTTTATTGAGAAGACTTCCAGAAACGATCCTAATCAGATGACTTCAGATGCTTTTATTTTCATATTGGTTTACAATGAGATTACGTCTGACCTCACCCTTGTTGTTAAAGAGCACGATGAGTGCCAAGGCGTTTCTCACTTTGCCGGTTTTATTTCTGAGTAGTCTTTGCCATTTCCAATGTCCACTGTGGAGTTGCCCCGGGTAATGTATGACCATATGAACAGTCTTGATAAGCACACCAGAAAGGAAGGGAGGGTATAAAAAACAAAATGCAGGATTGGGTAAAGTAATAGCGGCGACATGAGATTTGAAATAAATAAAAGAAAAATAAAAAAAACATCTTCATTTTACCCCCACCGAGAAGACGGCAATCTCAGATGAAGGGCAGCATGACATGCAAGGTGTCTTGCCGATTAATTTATAGATTCAGTTCAAGTTTGATCTGTTGTGTAGCTGGTAAAGGATAGAGATCAGTGCCCATCCCCGCCTAAGCATCATTAAAGAAAATTGTTGACGTTGACTTTATGGTAACCAACAGCAATAGATCGTTGTCCAATGGATCAGTTCTGCTAAACTATACCGGATTTTTTATGCAAAAGGTAATTTGCCCGGACCCAGGAGGGCCTGCATTCGTTTTCGTGCCTTCCCGATCCCGGGACCAGCTCGTAGGTGTGGCCAGGTGACATGCCTCATCTGGGACCAGACCCGGGGGAGCCTGCATTCGTTTACGCGCCTTCACGATCCCGGGGCCAGCTCGTAGCTGTGTGTAGGTGGACACGCCTCATCTGGGACTCGAACTCGTGACTGCCCTCGTGACACCCGTTACCATGGTAGATGATGGGTTAAGATGTTTTAGCAGCCATGCACTCTACCGATTGCGCCATGAGTGCCCCTCCCACCTTCCGTGGTCACGTGATTCCACTTATAGTAATCAAACAAAAAATTTGAAATGATTTCTATTAGCAAAAGTATCTGTGGACGTTGTGGAATTCGAACCCACGAAGGAGAGTTTTGTTGTATCTCGATGAGCGTATTGACCACGCAACCAGGGAGGCTTCGTTATAAGCACTAGATCAAATGCAAACTTTCTACTTTGTCACGTATAGGGCCGGGCTAGTTTGGATGCACATGTATGTCTGCAATTACGATCGGTTGCACTTGAGCCGTACAACTGTAATTCTTCCTGAACAACGCCATTCCCCGAACATTGTCTTATTTTTGGAAGTTGAAGTTCAAGGTGTTCACAAGGCCTTGTTTGAGAAGCGGACACAGATATCGTTCCTAGATAGATTTTTTTTTGCACTGTGTCTTTGTTTTGAGCTGAAATTTAATTTGGTATCGGCTATGACTGTAAAGAGTAGAATGAGACGGATTTAGTTTTAGCAAGCACCTAAGAAGAGCGAATTATTAAAAAAAAGCTCAAATGTTTTAAAGCTGGCGGGCTTTCCATTCAAGCAATTGCGACGATGTGAATTTTGAAAAAAAAAAAAAAAAAAAAAAAAAAANTGTGTCTTTGTTTTGAGCTAAAATTTAATTTGGTATCGGCTATGACTGTAAAGAGTAGAATGGGACGGATTTAGGTTTAGCAAGCACCTAAGAAGAGCGAATTATTAAAAAAATGCTCAAATGTTTTAAAGCTTGCGGGTTTTCCATTCAAGCAATTGCGACGATGTGAATTTTGAAAAAAAGAAAACATAGTTGGCAGGTAATTCCGCCTTGAAGATACCTTTTCTAACACGCGCCATTAAACGGATTAAATCTCGGCTCCGAGGTTTAATATTTGCTAGGCCCCTGCAGCGATGGCGCGTGTGGAGGCGGAGAGACTATCATCGCTTTTGAAGTGGTTCAGTTAGTACTCGGGCCATCTATTCTGATTTGCTACATAGATAATTATGACCTTGCAGACCGTCATAAATACGTTTATGTTCAGCCAAGAGGACATAAGACACGGTACTCTTCTGGTTACTGTTACTATTACAGACCACGATACATGATTCAAAACATAAGTTTGCCACAGCGTGAGTTTCTTTACCTTTGATGAGAATTCTATTGAACTCCCAATTTGTAATAAAGGACTTTAAAATAAATGTTGAAGATCAAATGCATGGTGATCTTGTCGGACTGCCATATTGGATACAATTTTGCACAGGTTAGGCAAAGAGTTCCTTAAGAGATTGTATGATTTGACCTCAAAGTTGCGGGGAAGCAAAATATATTCCGTTTACACTTTTTAGCTAAAGTCATATCGTTACACACAATCCCATCTAAAGGTGTGCCGCAGGTTCAGCAACAGCAACGGCGGAGATCTTAACTCCTTTAATTGATACCATGGGCAAGATCGAAAACTTCCGCTACATTAAGGCCGCATTCAGTACAGTGGAGTAACTAGTCCGCTGGTCATATATGGACGACCTACTGGAATATGTTACGGTTGCTCAAACATCGCTCAAGGGCCGCCTGCATCGTCTGTAATCGCAGTGGACGCAGTAGGTCACAAAGAGTAGACAATGTCGCTGGTTTGTTAGCGTTCGCCTTATTTTTCTACTTTGGGTATGAGTATGCAATGTCACAAGTGCAAAGCCTCAATGCACTGCTGTGTAAAATGCATCAAGTTAAATTGACCTATTACCTGTATATACTTGACACAAAAATGTTACATGATTTCATAGTTGTAATATTGGTACTGCAGCACATGTAGTACATGAAGATAGAGTGGATAATAAATGTTGATATAAACAGCTAATTCGCATTCTTTTCGCATTTAGTAATGATGGCCCCGGGTGTCGTGATAGAAATACATTACATATATATATCGGCATGCTCTGTAATTAAGGAGTGGACATATATATATAAATAGACTGTGGGCGGCAATCATGTCTTATTTTGCGCACTGAGCCAGGGAATAATCTTCACAAATCCTATTGAAGTCGAACGCTGGTCTTCACTTTGAGACTTGTAATTAATTTTTAATAACCCCCCCCCCAAAAAAAAAAAAAATAAAAAAAAAAATAAAAAAAAAAAAAATCAGCAGAAGGTGATATTGAGTCTGCTTCAAAGCAGAACAAAACGGCCTAGCTGTTTTACTGATGGCAAATGTCATTTAATGGAACGCTGCGCATCCCCTTTAATCCACTCCCTTAAATATATTCTGAATTGTAATCATCATTAGTTAATGTCGAATTGTCATGCTTCGTATGCATTCTTGCTCAGCTCAAATGAGAAATAGTGATACGCTAGATTGGTCGCTGCCCTCGTGGAGGAGACACGCTCATCACGAGATAGGAGAACGCAGGTTAACTGTAAGTAACATATAGTTTTGAGATGTGCATTTTTGGTCCAAATTCGCGATAACTACACGCACTCGACATGGAATTTATGTGAATAACCGTATAATATGTCCATACTGCTGATAGTAAACTGATTTGAAGTTTTCCACGCCAAACTCATGATCATGTACAGCACTCTGGCACTTAAACCTCCTTTAGACTGGGCGGTGTCCTTTCTGCGTCCTTTGTGCGATCGTGAAACTGTCCAGGTGGCCGTTGGACGCTCAAAGAACGTTCAAGCATCGCCGATGACATTTGGCTTCTTTTGACGATGAAGTTCTTGTCGCAGTTTTTGCAGAATGCGTCCTTTGAAAACGGATTAAAATTCTGTTTTTCAGTCAACCTTTCTCGTCTTGGGTGCCTGTCCATCCGTCTTATAAGCACAACAATGATAATCTGGCTTATTATCAGGTCATGCTGACCTTTCATCACTGAAGTTTGAAAAATAAGTTTATTACTAATTATATGTTTCGTTTTCTGAAGATTTTCTTAATTGGGTGACCTGGGTGACCGGGTTAGAACTGATATAAAAATATAAAAGAGTCAGAATATAACGAGGGACTCCAAAAGAACGCTAACCGGTCTAGAAGGAGGCAAAATGGTTGCCACTGATCGCCGATGAGGGAACAGAGAACGCAACGGGGATATTCAATGGTCGCTCATTCATCGCGATGGACGCATTGGGTTGCACAGGGGACGCAAAGGGGAGGCAGGCAAGTCGCTCAGCAGACGCACAGGTCGCTCAATAGATGCACCGGTCGCTAGCAGTTTTACAGGTAAAATCAAGATTCAGTCGTTCAAAGGACGCAAAAAAGACGCCTTTACACTGAAACACGATTTAATTGGAGACCGTTGAGCGTCCGGACCACATCTTTTATCCCACAATAGACGCAGAAAGGACATTTATACCATGAGCATAATCTCAAGCATTTATTTGTGTTAATTCGTTAATTTTTAATAATCCGTGTGACGTATGTGTGTGCATGTGTGCCTGAGAGAAAGAGAGAGAGAAAGGTAGAGTAGGTGTGCAACTAAGTTTTAAGCACACTTGGCAGTCAAGTTATCTTGTTACTGTTATTAGTTCGTTGTATTGTTAAAATCGTGTCCCAAATAGTATTCTATAGGACAAAGACGAACTCTGGTTTGCCATTGTACCATATGATATATTATATTGTACTGTTCACTGTCTTAAAAGGTGTGCATCAATAGGAGCTATGAGGATAAACCCAAGAAAGTGAATAATCTACCCCTGAGTTACTCTATCTATGAATCTACGAAAACTAAACTTACGCACTTGCCTGAGTTAGTGACCGATTGCAATAGAGCTCGGGCAATATTTGATCCTAAGCTGTAAGGTTGAGAAACATGAGACTTCGTGAACATAAGGAACGATTATGTAAGCCCGATATCTCTTGATAACATTCGATAATTTTAATGTAAATAATCATTTAAAAATTAGCAACTGGATTGTAGTGAATCACATGAAAATCTACACGAATCATATTTTAGATACTGCACTGAGCGTTGAGATGCGTATGTGCGATAGGCCTATTAAGCAATTCGTGATATGCTCATTTCAGTGTTTATCAAGATGTCAGCTTCAAGCGTGGAAGAAATGTTGGCAAGGGCCGAGCGTGCGAACAAGGCGACCAACAGCGTAGATGATACCATAAAGGCGTACAGCCGGTGGGCACCTACCTATGATACAGATCACGGGGTGAATATTTCAATAACGCTTATTGGTTATAAATGGAGGTTAACTTATATCTTGTATTACCAGTAACTAGTTCACAATATCGAAAAGAAGACAGGATGCTGTGCAATGTTTTATACACTGATATACGCACAAAGAACAGCCATACGTGCATCCGTGGTTTTTCACTATTTGTTTTTTCTCAAATTTTGAAAAAGTCAAAATATGTAATCTGTAATTATTAAATTGAATAGACCAAGAGATATTGTGGTATTGTTTGAATATGTTGAAGCTGTCCTCCAAAGTTGCAATGGTACCGAACGATACAGTACAGTATTAATAAACCATATACAATTAAGCGAAAACACAAGTATAATAAATAATCGATTACTTTACAGTTCTTCCCGAGCAAAGGACCAAGTGTTGTTGCCCGAACAGTGGACCTATTGTTTGGCGGCAACAAAGATGCTTTGATATTGGACGCAGGAGCTGGGACTGGAGTAGGAGGGAAAGAGGTACTGCCGTGCAAGTCTTCCTCTTTATATACATGTACGTCTTAATCTCTTCCAGCTTTGAAGCACTGTTCGCGCAAAGGCCACATGTATCTCCCCAGCGGCCATAGTGAGTGCTTTACTCAAGTCAGAAAAAAAGGTGTCGGTCTTGCATCATCTCTCAATAAGTTTATGTTTTGAAAACCAGATCATGCTGCGAGTGGTTGTGACGGCATTTTTGACGAGGTTTAGAATCCAAATAAAAATAATTGCTGTTTGCTGTTTGGAGGAGGAAGTCATAATATTATATCCAATTTGTTTTTGAAATTTCAATTTTGATGATAATGTTTTTAGACTCTTATCCTCAGGACGTCTTCGTTTTATTTACAGCTTCAAAACCTTGGATTTACAAACCTGGAGGCTTTGGATGGTTGCCAGGCGATGTTAGACATAGCCAATCAGAGGGGAGTTTACAACAGGACTATTTGTGATTTGTTAGGACCAAACAGATTGGATGTCGATTCAGGTGATTCAAAATGTGATTTATAGTTTGCTACTTGAAACATGACTTTATGTTAATGGGTATATTAATATGGCGGTCGTCAGTCAAAATAAGCTATGCCCGTTTGAAGGGGTCATGGATGGACATTTGATAGTTTTAATACGTCCATATGGGCAAACCCACAGACTTCACCTTTGGCTGCCTGTATACAGTGACATTTTGTTTGTGTCACATACTAGAATCGATGGGATCCATCCATTGATATACAGAATGAATATCTCGTATCGGAATGAAGTGGAAAGAGTGAGTGGAAAGAAACGGGCGATATGTAAGCTCATTAATTAGTTCTATAAGTTTTAGTTATTTAACTTAAAAAATTGACATTTAACATTTTTAGACTTTAGACTTATGTATGTTTTTGATATCTATATATCTTTATTTTTACGGGCTATTACGACTGTGTGGTGTGCGTTGGAGCTATGGCGGCGGGCAATGCCAATGCTGGTTGCCTTCCAGAACTGATCAGGATAACAAAATCTGGTATGTTCTTGTATATGTATGTGTGTGTGTTCATGACTCGATCTGTGTAAGTGTGAGGACATGCGTTTGAAAGCTACATATATCATTCTTTTGCACTTTCGCTATGGCTTTGAGCAAGGGAAAATGTATTTTGACGGTCGAACTGTTTCTATTGTCATATGCATCACTATGATGTTTGAATAAAATATACAAGGTATTCGTCCCTCTATCTATATTATTACAATGATAACAAAACCCATGCTATATACATCAACTGTATTCAGCTGTTTTAAATCATGGCGAATAAATCTTTACAGGCGGGTATGTTGTCATAGCAACGAGAGAGATACACATCCCAGAATGTGGGTATGACGGCAAAAGTTGGGACGACTGCTTGAAGATTCACGAAGACAACGGGCTGTGGAAGAAAGTGGAAATAAAGAAAGTCGAAGACTATTTTTGCGACCACATTGGCATCATTTTCATTTACCGCATCATGTAAAGACCAGACCCACAGTTTCAGTGTGATATCTGTAAATGGTACATTTTGAGAAATGTTAACGTAGGAATGCGTACCAATCGACTGCCGTTCCATTGCTTGATATGCGGTGAATCATCTGGGTAGTTTTCTGAGGGCTGACCTAGGCAAATAATTGTAACAATGCATGTTATGCTGTATAGTGTATCTGTGATTACTCGCCAAATCAACCGCAATCGACAAAAGCGAACCAATGGAACCAATGGAATTCTTCTGACTTGTGATTTCACTTGAAAACGAGGCAGTGTTTATAAACAACGGGAATGCGTGAAAATTCATTTTAAAAATGAAGTTTGCGACGTTGCAAGCCTTGCAGACTTGGATTTTTGATTTTTTTCATAATAGAACTGTAAAATATAATTGACAAAAAAAAAACATGTTGTAAAGCCTATTGAAAACCGTTAATTTGCAATAAAATGAAAAAAAATGCGTTTTTTAAGACTTTCGCAGGTTTTAAACGCAAGATACTAAAACTAAACGCATACCTTTTTGATATTTTGTAATTTTCTATGGGGGGAATTTCTTTACTCATTTGCTTAAATTTCTCGATTTGTTAAAGGGATTATAACCGTTCGTTTTGGTCAAAAAATGAATGTTCACGGAGTATACAACAAATTTCCCATACTTACAAATGGTTAACGAATCCATGTGTACATTCAAAGTTTTTTCCAACAGTTTGGTTCTCCCCTATAAGAGATTATTATAAGAGATAATTACAGAGTATAACCATCAATGGAGGTCACGTGGTCTGATGACAAGCTCAGATATACGAATAATAGCTATAACTCCCGTGTTTGTGGTTAAGCAGAATATATTTCTATGAGTTGTTTACAATGTTTTTATTGTGAAATATAGATCTCATACGAAGAGTTATAATCCCTTTAAGTGATACAATTGGGGGGGGGGGGGGGGGTGTTCGGGACTTTTTGTGGCATCAATTTTGAAATAAATGTTTCTTTTTTATTGATATGGATGTCTCCGTTCTTTCATTGTTCTTTTGAGAAAAATCTTGCTTACACTTTATGGTATGTCTGGTGCCATGGTCAACCCGACCCTCGGCGACTTACCTTGTATGATGTCAGTTTCAGCGTTAGATTTCTTGCGCATAGAAAAACATGGGATGCAGCAAGAAATCGGACACTTTATGGTACGGTACGAAAATGATACACCATGGGAAAGAGAAGTGATGTTTAGCATTTTTGAATCAACTACAAATATGTTCTACCAAGTTAGGTGTATATAGTTTCATCAAATGAAATGTTAAGAATCCAATCAATTACCAAATTTCATTAAAAACAAAGATGGGCAGCAGTGACCAATCAAACCACGATCCTTTCGAAAAGAATTTCAAACAAGCCAGTACAATGGCTGATTGCTGATATATAAACGCGCACACACCTGTCAAATAACAATGTTTTTTACACCACTAATAAACCAAAAACTTCACGTATATTGCACAGTATTGGACCCAATATTGTTGCTGCATCATTTGACTGGATCGAGGCAAGGATAGATAGGTTTTGGAAAAAAATGACATAGCAATTATTGATTAGTTTATCTTAGAGTTGACCTTGATTTGGTATAAGTAATGTTCACACGCAGACAACTTTTAAATACCGATGTTTATTTTATGCATCACCATATAAACTAAAACCTTGCACCAGTATTGGACCTAAGGGACCATTCCCAGACCCCATCATACTAACTGTGGATCGATCTATCTCCTAGGGGATTCTCGCTAAATAGCAATTAACTTAGGCGGCTTAGATATCTGGCACGTCCAATAAAGCTGCTAAACGATAATTAATTACCCCCTTGCAGCATCTAACCCGCTTAAGGTGGAAGCAATTTCACGAGAAACCCACCGGAGATAAATCGATACTGTTAGATCGATCTAGGTATGGGAACCCAGTCTAATAGTGTAGATGCTTTATCTGACTGTTTCGAGAACTGGATATACATGGGTTTGAAATTTTGATATTTTGACATAGAAATCAGTGGCTATACAGGGATAGCTTATAGTACAATTCAACTAAACTTGTGATGTGTGATGACCAACGAACTTGATGTCTTTTTACAGTTTGGATAAGAGACTGGTCACGTGAGATAAGACTAAACTGACCAAAGCCAACCGTATGGAAACTTTAGCAAAATTGCAACTGTCGTGTAACGAATCCGTGATGCTGCTTAGTGGTCATTTTACTGCTTATGTAACCCAAGGATTGTACAAAGGCTTCATGATAGGTTGGGATTCGACAGGCAGTGCGATCTGCCTCCATTAGGTCATTCTCCCAAATCTTCCCAGTTTGCTATTAATATTCTACAATTGCTTCTGGATAAATCAGCACCTACTTAAGATCAGCCCACCCCCTCCCCGAGAAAAAAATCCCTGACTAGAGTTTATTAAACAACGTAATTAACACCCTGCGTCACTGAGTCGTGTTTCATGAAAAATCTAAAAGGCTGCTTACCTCATTTTTATTGCAAATCGACGAAGCCTAGCCTCCTGCTATTTCTCAACCTTTTTTTCCTCAAGTGAAAACGTTGTATGTAAACAAAATTTATCATTATGTGAAATTACAGTTATTCATTTTGTAAGTAAAAACACTGAAACATGCAGGGTTTTTTTCCGTTCAATAATTTTACTTGTCCGTGCATGTGGTATACATGTTTGCGGGTCTTCCTCAATGCGCAGATCTGAATTGCTATTGTGGATATTAACAACTAATACATGCGGTACATTTCCGTAAAAATATATCACTTTTGTTTTTCTTTCAACAAACAAATGCGTGCTATACGGGCTGTCCCTTCGACATTTTTTCTGGCCTTGTTAAAAGTACACGCAGGCCCTCTTAAGTATTATGAAGCGAAATTGTATACCCTGTTCATACATAAATTATCAACGCCAATTTAATAAACTACACGAACTGAACCCACATGCAAATTAAAAAAAAAAATCTCCCAGGCTGCAATAAAAGGGTTTCCAGCTTTTCGTTCTCTAAATGGCTGCATGTACCCCATGAAATTACTACCCTTCTTCATTTATTTATGCAATGGAAGAGGATTTTCATAACAAAAAACGTGCAATTTAATTTCAGGCATTTTCAAAATGTCCACAACACGCCAGGCGGAGGTATGGGCTAAGATTCATGCTGCCAACTCGGCGATCAATACCGTGGAAGAAAACTTGAATTTCTACAGCCTATGGGCAGCACACTATGACCAGGATTCGGCAGTATGAATTGTTTCATAAAAATACGCTTCATTTTTTGTATGATTTTGCACTCTTAATGCACCCCTATCTCTTTATGTTTAGTTTATTTATTAATGTAGTCTAGTACAATTTATCACAAGACTGACGCAGAGCAGACAAGTCATTTTTACTTTACTATATTTAAAAAGCGCGAATTCATTTGCAGGAAATGCTACCCAAAGGACCAATAATTGCTGCTGAAGCCATAGCTTCACGTTTTGGGGAAGACAAAGATGCTTTCATATTTGATGCAGGGGCTGGTACTGGACAGGTCGGAAAAGAGGTTTGTCTTGTCTTTGCTCAGCCTTGAACTTAGAACAAACATTAAAAGAAAACACCCAATGCTGTTTAACCCCTAAATTTTCATTATATAATGATTAAGTTTTTTTTTTATTTTTGATTATTGATTATTGATTGATTAATGATCCTGATCACTTGTTCCTTGGCCCACTTCTGACAGTTTCTGAAAATTTTATCAAAATCGGATCATTACTTATTTTTTTTTTGGTTATTGATTGATTATTGATCCTGATCACCACCAAAAACTTATCATCTGTTCCTTGGCCCACTTCTGACAGTTTCTGAAAATTTCATCAAAAATCGGCCAACAACTTTTTCTGTTGTGTTGCTAACAGACAGACAGACAGATAGACAGACGGACAAACAAACGGAGCCAAAAACATAACCTCCTTGGCGGAGGTAATAACGGGATCAAGTTACCATTTGTGTGCCCAAAAGTCATTTTTTATCAATTAAAATTGATTACGTTTTATGAGCTTTTACAGATTTTATACAGGTGTGAGTCTAGTTTAAGATACGACCGCGTGGTGGCGCTGCTAGGGAGTAGGCTAAGCGTGTGAAGACATTCTATATTCAGGTAGATTTAGTTTCGGGTGCGGTAACTTCACTCCAGTCTTTCAACAATTATTTTCACACAAAACAAGAATAAACCCCTGAACAGGGATATTATTTATAAACAAACAAAAACAAAAACTACAGTTCCATGTTTACAGTAAGGATTAGGTAGCAGAGCAGCTGAACTAGTTTTCTCACACGTGCCGGACCTGTAAGCAAATGTGTATCAGTTAACATTTTGTGTTTAGAAGAAAGCAGAAGAAAGCACTGTTTTTAATTTTGGGTTGGGAACGTTAAAGGATTGGCGTGGATTTCCCAACCCTACCCAATAGATTTGTGTCGATCATGGTTTTTATGTATTTTTATTTTCAAATGTTGGTTCGTACATATACAACGTTTTTGAACACACAATCCTGCACCGAACTATTGATACGACTGACTAAAGAAAAACACATTGCAAAATTACAGCTTTAAATGCTTGTATGTCAGTATCTTACTTGCTGGGGAGGTAGTAGAGATAAAATAGTAATCTGTCATGCCCGATCTTCCTTATTACTATTTGTTAATGTCAATTTTTTTGAGGTGGACCTTGACCCAAGGTATCAAGCGAAGTTCTTTGAATGTTTATATGCCTAAGTCTTCTAAATCAAATAAAAACAGGTTGTTGCTTTTTACCACAAGGTTCAAAATCTTGGATTCAAAAACCTGGAAGCTCTCGATGGATGTCAGGAGATGCTAGATGTAGCCAAGGAATTTACAAGAGGAGTATTTGTAATTTGTTAGGACGAAATAAACTGGATATTGAAACAGGTAATCTGGTTTTTCACATCATTCAATTTGTCCTAAATCGTAAGCACAGTTTGAAAGAAATTTCATCTCTTATGTTCCGAGTCACGATATACGTTTACCGATCGCATAGCGCATTTTGAATTACTTAATATTAGCATTTCATAAAGTGATAAAGGCATAAATGATGACGACCTTTGATGTTGCAATAAGAAAGGTGGGTTGGATTATTGTCCTAAAATGTATAACAATGCATGTAACAAAATCAGCTAACTTATTTTAAATAGTTTATTTGGATTAACTCTTTAGAAAGAGAAACTACCTAATCGTGTCCACGCAAATGTTATAAAATATAATAACATAAGCCTTAAACTTGAAAACGTGCGGTGTGGTGAAACAAAATGCAGTTTGTAAGAAAATGAAACGCATTAGAATAATAAAATGATACCAGAAAGGTATTCCCAGTAACGTACGTATATATATATATATATATATATATATATATATATATATATATATATATATATATATATATGATAGATTACTATAGGAAGGTATGGAAGATGAAATGTTGCGTGCTTTATTAGTAGCATTCTGCTTGATCTAGATTATAAGTGGCCTTAAATATGGCATTTTGTGTCAAAAATTATGTAGAAAAACACTTGTTTTTTCTAACATTAAATACCATCCTTAATAATTTGCAGGATATTATGACTGCGTGGTCTCTGTTGGTTGTTTGGCGGCGAACAACGTCGATGCGAGCTGTCTTCCAGAACTGATTAGAATCACCAAGCCAGGTATGAAAGTCTCAGAAACAATGTTCGGTTGTAAAAAGTGTCAGTCTTAGTAAACAAGTATCAGCATTCGTGGAACTCAAGGGTGGTAATGGGAGGCATTCGAGATAAGGTAATACATTGCACCTGAGTATGCATGACGTCATACAAAAATATAAAAATTACGAACGGGTGTAGGTTCTTAATTTTTGCGATGAGGGTGAAATATTTGGGAATGCCTTCTCAAAGCTATATCAAGGTAACACCTAAAAAAATTGGGACGACTGGCTGAAGATTCACGAAGACAACGGGCTTTGGAAGAAAGTGGAAATACGGAAGGAAGACAAATATGTGGCCGATGTAGCTACGGGCATCGTTTATGTATACCGGGTCATATAATTAGAGAGAGCTACCAGTCGTACTGCCCAGTGGACTAATTTGCTTTAATTTATCACTCTTGCAGAGTTGAATCATTGGTACTTGTATCTCTTAATGATTGCATTCTTATTATCATGTATTTGCTGCAGTAAGCACGTGTGAAATTTAATGATTCTATTATACTGATTTTATTTATGCGTGATTGTTAAAAAAGAATGTAAAGTTAATACTTATAGAAAGCAAAAACAACCAGTAAAGATTTTTATTTATCAGCCTGTATACCTTGCGGATGGAGAATTTAACATGATTGAGTTCTCATGTGTGTGGGTGATTTAGTTTATAGATATTGTTCAGGATTTAAGTATCAGGTAATCATCAAACCAGAGTATTGCTTTGATGAATCCTGCAATGGAAATAATTTGATCAGTGATATTTATAATTATAGAAATAGATCAGTTTACTATACGCACCAAAGAAAGTTAGAAAGAGGCAACTTCTAGAGGTACAGAGAGTAAGCTGCTTGGAGTTATACATTTAGCACCTTTAAAAGGAAAATTTGGAAATAGAATTTACATAAGACACATCACGTGAAAATCGGTGTTTGGCTATCGTTTGGGCGTGGTAGTCAAAAGGGTGTAAATAGAGACCACTGGCTCTCTTTTAACACTTACCTACACTTACCTTCTTACTTACTGACTTACTATTTACTTATTTGCTACAGTTCTTCGTGGGACTAAAGTATCGTCGGCTACAGTGATCTCCAGGCTGCTTATTTTCGCATAGCTACTTTCTAGACAGTTGCTACTAGCTTGGAGTATATTTATCAATAGTTATACTCACGAAATAAAGACTTTACTGGAAGATCAGTGACTTGTCCGTCTTTTGATTATCACCGAGAGAGAGATTTATAACGGGAATAGACCCCCACGCACATATACAACAAATTCGGTTGATAATTCCAATTCCTTTTTGATCATTTTTGTCAGTAGGACATACTAGCAGCAATATCACACACACACACACACACACACACATACATATATATATCAGAGTCCTGAAACAATACATGAATATCACTGGTAGAATAAAAGAGATTTTGTCAACAATACAGAAGAAAGCAAAATAAATATTTTTAACCATAAAATGTCCTTGTAACGAAATATCTCTTTATAATAATTTTCTCTGACATTCATTTTCGGAAGGCGCCATGGATCTCAGCACGCTCGAGGAATGGAGTGCTTCATTTCTTTTGTTTCACCAACACTGTTGACAAACAATTTAACTTACCTTTTTTGACCATCAGCGGACTCTAACGTTTGTCTTATCTTTATCTATTCCGGTCAATAAATACCCACACCTGACACCGCACGGGCAGGGACCATTCCCTCCGATCTAATATTTGGACCAAAAGCAGTGATGCACCATGTCAATAATCAATACACGTTGATAGACCTTCAATCTTCAACCCGCATACTACCTCTTTAAGCGCCATATACCACCTGCACTGGACTGCTTCTCTTCTTTTCATTCTTTAACCAAATGTTTTGACAGTGCTTGCAAAGAAACATAGGTGAGTTTATATATTATAGGCAGTAGTCTGCGCTATTCTGTCATTCAGCTACGAGAGTTAAATGTTACTGTTTTATTTATGTTTTACAGAGAGCCCTGGACTGCAGGATTGAGTCAGTTGGGATTCGACAATGACTTGATTAATTTAGACGAATTCGTTGATTCTTTTAAATATTTAATATTGAATTCGGGAGATACAATTTCATCCTACATATACATTTCGGCAACATTGATTGCGATGATGACTTTTTATGCAGAGGGTCGAGTTGGCTTGCGCACGCAGCAATATCTTATTAGGCCATGGATGGGACTATTTCTGTGGGGTTTATTAAAGACAAGAATGACATAAAGCCACAGTGAAACACCATGTGTAAAGTACCTGTCAGTATGCAATAAAAACAGACTGCCTATTAGAATATCCAGATAGATTACAAACAGCTTGAAGCGCTGGTCTCCGACAATTATCAGTACACCGCTATGTTTAACAAGTAAATTTTAATAGGCAGCGACACATATCCAATATTTAATCAACGGTGTTCTAACATACAGTCAGCAAGGGCTTTAGATGAGTTTTTTGACAGGCATTAGCAATATATTTTGCTCTTGATGTCAAATGGAGTGATGTCCACTGTCGATGACGATATATCTTGATCAACACACCCCGAATATTGTCACTTCCAAAGCCATTAACTGCCGCCTGCATCAGGTTATTTTTCTTCTCTTTTTGCATTTTATTAAATATGTCATTTTCTCATCTTAGTCAATGGAAACCCGTATGTATGAGGTCTTCAGACATATTGAAATGGAGAGTTAAATAATACTCCTTCATTGCTTGTTTCAACGGAGTCATACTGTGGACACAGACACCCCCCCCCAAAAAAAAAAAATAATAATAAAGATAAAATAAATAAATAAATAAAATAAATAAATAAATAAATAAATGTTCTCCAAATGGCTTTCGCGGTATTGGAGGTACACTTGCAGAAGTCGTGCAAAATTGTTAATTTCTCGAACTTAAAAAATAACTTATGCGTGTTAATTCAAGCATAAAGGTACGACTGAATAATATTAATGATACGATTCAACCTAGAAGTCATCACGATCGTCAATTTAGCGTTAACACATGATGCGGGCGCCAAGTATAATCAGTCAGTCATGTTGCTCACATTTCAAGCTTATAATGTCACATCGTATATGATAGAATAAAACACAAGACGGAATGTTTCCTTACCGTCAGCTAACAGCCAACCTGGGCTCCGTAACTCGAAAGCATCACAAATTACGACCGAGCGCAAGCGCCTCTTTTCCATAACTCGGCATTTACTAGCCCTATATAATAGCCTCGAAATAAAAGGTGTTATCGCTTTTGCAATTCGCAATGTTTTCGAGCCCTATATAATAGCCTCGAAATAAAAGGTGTTATCGCTTTTGCAATTCGCAATGTTTTCGAGTTACGGAGCCATGAACGTACGCGTAAGTCTTCATTATTTAGTAAACATTTTACTCACTAGGTGGTTTAGCGGTCCAGACCATCTTTTAAAAGTCCGGTGGATCGACTCCCCGTCGCTAATAGCAAGCTACTGGGTAATTTTGCTTATATGAGAGTAAGTATCGTTTACTAAACTTCTCTATGTGTGTGCATGATATGACAAACGATATCACAAATTGAATCCTACTGAACATATACTGTGCGCTCATAATGTTGTCATGCCGTGGTTGCATTATTTATAACTTATCACAATACGCATTTGAACGACAAGCCATCTTATGTAATACATGCTATGTCTGCACCAAAGAACTGTGAACAGGCGCCGCTATCTGTGGTGAGAGTGGAGGGTAAGTTAAACGATTAATAGGGTAAGTATGGTGGGGGGGGGGGGTCTGTAGCTTCAATTTGTCCTTCTTTTTCATATTAGACTTCTTTTTCATATTAGACTGTTCTATGGTGTATAAGTGCACTTTTGTAAACTGATAAGTGAGGAAACTGGAGCACATGCTCCAAGCACTGTGTAATGACGACAGATATGGAGTGTCTTGTCAGACTGTATATAGGGTTTAGAGAAGGATGGAGGGCACTGGTGATGTCCATAAGTCACCAAGAAGACTTATAGGGTATTTTAACTGTGCAGCCAATTAGTTTTGCACTTGTTGCGCAATTTACAGGTTGAGGTTATTAAACGAAATATTCAAAGGAGTCCAAATGTTACAGGAATTCACACTCTAGTCGCCAAGAGGAAACTACTTATCACCTTCATAAAAAGGCGAAAAAGAGGGCTGCAAGAGCTATTTCATAGACCACAGGTCACAGCAGGCGCCATTTCGTATTTTCTGGCGATACCGTAGTCGCCCCTTAACATCGTTAGTGGACAGGTGAGAGTATGGACAACACCACCATTTTTACAAGCCAGTGAATATGTATTTCCCCGCTAAGTAGCTCAGTTCCACAATGGTTTGGGGGATGCGTCTGGTACTAAGGAATTGCTGAACTGGGGTTGATGCCTTGAAACCAAAACCATATGAGCGTTACATTTAAATTCTGAACTAACACATTTTACGGTACCTTCGGTAGAAAACATCTTTGGGATAGGAACCATCCGTCCATTTGAAAGATAGTAGCACTACAATATACAGGGCCAGGACTGTAAGAGCGTGACCTTATCGGCATGGCATCAACAGGCCAGGGTGGATTGGCCAGCCAAATGACCAGACGCAATTAAAACGTGAGACGCAATTTAAACGTGTAATCACTGAAAACGTGTGGAATGAGATTGGAAATGCAAATGGCAAAATATCTCTCCATTAACCAGAAGCGCTTTAACCTATAATGTACTTGAAGCCTGAGCAAACGTATCCCCCGGAAGATTACTGAACCGTTGTCATTGTTCGCCCAGAAGGATGGTGACCGTATGGAGATATGGTGGCTATCCTATAAAATATTAACACTGGCATATTGATAACGTGCGTCACGTTAGGGAAAACAACAGGCCTGTAAACTTGTAGTGAAGTTACTGACATAAACAGTTTTCCATTAAATACTAACTGAAAAACCTAGCAAATCCAGATATTGTTCACCTTAAGTATACAGCAAAATGCTGCAATACTTCTGTCACCACGTGCACCTGTACACCCTATTCTCCAACAAAATTCAGAAACCCCTTGGTAAGAATAGCAACACCAACATGTTTTGTTTGAATAAAGTGTCTTCGTGGCCGGCTGTTCTAGCACCACTAATAAAGAGAATGATTTGGAATTGTTTTAGTTAAAATTAAGTTCAATATATATTCTAATTTCAGATACAAACGCCTTAAGAAATAATATCTGGAGGTATGGGAGACGTACCAGGCACATCATTCCATTCTAAGACCACGGGACACGTCTCACGCAGTGTTAAATCATTGTGCACAGTCGCCACTAACGTCATCATAATAGTTTCATCCATTTTCTCTTTATTCATCTTTGTGAAGTTAACAGGATTTTACGAACAAAACCGGATATCAATTCCCTGCCCAAAAGCTGCAGCAAAACACAGATTGCAGGAAAGCCAAAATATAACGTATTCGTCAAAGGGAGTTGACAAACCTCCCAACAAACCTAAGCTGGTAATTTTCTGGTATCCAGGACCAGGGTGGGACTACATGCTCCTAAGAGACTACGCCAAGCCGGTCTTTAAATCCCTTGGCTGTAAAATAGACAACTGCATCTACACTGAGGATAAGTCTTTAGCTGATGAAGCCGACGCCATTGTTTTTATAGCGAGAAGTTTGGGGAGTAAACCAAGAAAATTGCCACACCAGCGTTGGATATGGGTGAACCACGAGAGCTCGTGTTATTCCGAAGAGGCTGGAGGTGTTTGGGCGGGGATGTTTAATTGGACCATCACATTTCGAAGAAACTCAACGATATTTTTCCCATATGGTTACGCCCAAAAACGACCGAGGCCTCTTACTAAAAATTACACTAAAACTGCGCTCAACAAAACTAAATTGGTCGCCTGGATGGTCAGCAACTGTGTGACACGGAGTCAACGAGAGAGATATGTCTCCGAACTTCAGAAATACATCCCTGTTGACGTGTACGGTGCGTGTGGCCCCTTAAAGTGTTCGAAGCGCGATGATAAAAACTGTTTGGACAAAATTAACAGGGACTACAAGTTTTACCTGTCCTTTGAGAATAGTATCTCAACGGATTACGTCACAGAGAAATTTTGGAAAATGTTGGATCGTGACATAGTGACGGTAACAAGAGGTCCGGCCAATTATTCCAGGGTTGGAATAAAACCCGAGTGGCACATCAATACGAACGATTTTAAATCTCCCAAAGATTTAGCAGACTATCTGAAATATTTGGACATGAATGTCACGGCGTATGTTAAACATTTAGAGTGGAAGAACCAGTATGTTGGACTGTATTCGAAGGCAGAGGTATACTGTGACTTATGTGCCAAATTAAACGACCCCAGTGAACCGGTGACATGGTACCCGCCGGGCGAGCTGAACAAGTGGTTTATTGACGGGCATTGTATTCCTCCAAATGATTTGGATTTTAACACTTAAAGGCACAGGCCCCGATACCAAGACAAAATTGAGAGTATCAGATAGAAGGTTAATGTAGGCTATAGTTATTACACATAATTGGCGTGATTAAAACGAATGTTACACATCAACAACAGTTTTACTATCCAAATCAATAAGTATTTACCCTTATGCCCAATGGAATGAGCTACGTTATAAAATATTCACAGGGGGGTAGATTTATTTACAGGCACTTAGAATTACAATATACACTTCGAATCAACTAACCCCGGAGATGTACATACAATGCATTATTAATATGTTCTCAATTCATACTGCTCTTATCAGCATACTATTGCGTAAAATATGTCATTTAAGTCAATTCTGTTGCGGATGACAACGAAGGCGAGAATCCCAAGAAAATCCGTATCCTCAATTCATCGCTTCTTTGATGGTGATCTATTTTTAAGAACATTTTCAGTAAAACAAGCTAGATATACAGGGGCCGGTTTCACAAAGCAGTAGTTAGTTAGAACAACTAACTACTGAACTACCTCGCTAACGAGCAAACTTAGCGATTTTAGAGGGGTGTTGCACGAAGCAGTAGTTAAGTTATCGCTAAGTTCAGTCGTAAAGTTCGGTCGTTAGTTCTCTCGTTACTCACCGTAGTCTCAAAACCGTCTGCCGGAAGTGGAACTCTTGCGTAAAAGTGTCACGAAAGCACTAACTCTCCAATTTTTGGTGGCTGGAAATGCATAAGAACGTCTTCTTTGAGGTCGTCGTAAAGGATCTCCACCACCTTTTTGCCGCTCTTTTTGTCACAGCTAGGCGCAACCTCTCGTAAATTGCATCATCGTGTGTATATTCTAATAGATTCTGCCTTTTATGAAAACGTCGTAATCTACGTTGCCGTCTGGCGTACGGATAGCAAGAAAGGTAGCCGTCATATTGGATACAAAGACAAACGACAGACAACGGTAACTAAACAACCTTTTTATTTCACTCATTACGCATGCGTACGATGAAACTCTAGAGTTAGCGACTGGTCGGACCAGTCGTTAAATATCCAAGGTAACAACGAGACAATAACGAGCGAGAGAACTATAGCGACTACTTCGTGAAACGGCACTATAACTAGCGAGAGGCTAACTACCGATCGCTAACTACTGCTTTGTGAAACCGGCCCCAGGTTTCTGACATAAACTGTTAAAATCCCTTCATTAGACTGATAGAACAACTTCGTGCAAACATAAGAAATGCTGTTAAACTTATTTTTACACTAGCTGATTCTAAAACAAATATGTTTTTAGCAATATCAATATTTTTAGATACGGTTTTCGGAATCTACTGTGCGCACCTACATTTTCTTGGATTTTTGATAGCAACAAGAAAAAAGAAAACGCATATTTCACAACATTTGGACATATTAAAGTGTTTTTCTTTATCCTGAAACAGATATATTCATATAATAGCATAATATATAATATGCCAATGATTCTGCATTGTCGAGACTTACGATATTAGCTATGGTTCAACATATTAACAACAAACTGTGATATAATATCCCTTGATACAGAATGAAAGCAGTTGGTGTTGATGCATGAAAGTGTGTCTAATGCTGCCCAAAGTGTAACATTTACTGTTCCATATCGGTGCTGCTGGTAGAAGCGGCGGTCTTATTATATAGGGTAGGCTTATCATACGTGATGCACATGGGTGGTGTTACTGCTTTGATCACACAGACCGAAAAAATATTAACACGCAAGTGACGTCAAATCACTTAAAACTTTTGAATGGTGCAATTTTGACATCAATTATGCCAAAGACAGAGTTCATGATTCCATCTAAACACGAATGATGATCACTTGTTCAATGTTTCACAAACAGATTCAGTTTCACTGCTTAAAGATATAATTTCTAAGGTGCAGTCTCATGTTCGTGGCGTATGCAACATTGCACTTTAATTACTTGTATGTAAGCCTCATGTGGTATCTCTGTACCTTAAACAAGATGTGGGGACCTGATATTATCATGGTGTATTTGTGAAAAAAATTATTAAGATTGAAGTCAAAATTACAGACAAATTAAACGGTGGAGGCACTGTAGATTATGTATATAAGGTAATTATGAAACATATAATTACATTTGTGTTTGAAAGCCTGATATCACATAAGTGGGATAATAGGTCTAGATATATATTGCATGTATGTATAACACAAGTAGTTTAGAGGGCCTGCAAAATGTACTGAAACATTTTAGTGCTCAATAATTTATTATTATTATTATTATTATTATTATTATTATGTAGGCATAAAAGTCTGTTTAAATATTATTAAAGAGGGGCCGCTCTCCGGCCATACCTGAGAAGACGTAGGCTTAGCGGGCAATGTACCCGGTAATCAGATGATTTATGAGACAAGTGCCAGGACATTCATTTGCAACTCTCCATGGTCCAAGTATAATACCTCAGGTATCCCGACAGATGTAGTTGGTCCTTGCACTAAAGAACATTTTCAAAGTCTTGACTCCCCAGGGTATAAGATCAGGACAGAGAGTTTTACACTTGGCTGAAGTAAGTGCTCCTTTTTTTAATCGCATAAGAATAAGCTGAGTTTTCTTTTGCTCTAATATAATTGAACCATCTGTTATATGCTATTGGACATCCAAATGTGCTACAATCTGCGTGATCATTTAATGATGTACAGTCAAGTTGAATTCTTTTTATATAAGACATTAATTAATATAGCTATCCTATGTTAAACGACGTCTTCACCGTGCTGAAAATCACTTGGTCGTTCCATGGTGTGCGTTCATGTCGCATAATTAAATCAGCTAACGTCATTAGCATTTACATAACACCCTCTGTCCAAAGGCTCTTATACAAGATTATGTCAGATAATTCAGAATTCATCATATTAAAAATACAATAGAGATAGACACAAACACGTGTTGTATTTTAAACTACCATTATAATGCAATCCTACAATGACCCCGGAATACTTAATGGTACATTTATTGACTTTCATATATGGTGTTTCATATATCTTCTTTAGACGCAACATGGCACAGTTTGTGTTGCTGTTACTTTTGCTGGCTACCATTGCGAGTCCCTGCTGCTCTAAGAAACACATATACCAGGACACAATGATGGTGGGAAGTCCACCACACAGTCAACGAAAGTATGGAAAGATACAGAGGACACCTGCAGATAGAAATGGAGGTAAAACTTAAATCTTCTGTTTTTATTATATTGAATTATATGTATCTTTGTGACTTAAGAAGCCCACAATTCTTATATGTGTTATCAACCTAAGCTTGAGAGGTAATTGGAAACGGTTCATGCGAAATTCGACATGTGCTTAACTTTATAAATTGTTCATTAATATGGCTGTAGTCATTGCATAGACGCGATCAGATAACAATTTACTTTTTTATCACAAATGCGCCTCTTTTAATCGAGAACCGTTCTTTAAAAAAGTATATTTCCTTAAGTACTTCATTCGTTCTGTATTCATTTTTTTCTTTAAACATCACACATTTGCTTTCCTTAGCTGAAGTCATTCGATACATCGGTGGCGATGGCATACCGGATTCATATATAGTAAAACTAAAGGCTGGCCTCTCACGTGGGAAGGGTAAGATGTTTTACTATTAAAAAATCTTTTGTAGGGAATAAGTAAACTGTTGTAAAGATTATGAAACCAAAACGTTCGACTATCTTTACATAGAGAATGGATACTTCTGTAACTCGGCACTTACATGATTTGATAATAACAAACGGTGAATTTATTAAATTGTGAGACAAATGTACATTAACTATACACATAGACAAAATATTCATATATTTACGACATGTATTTTTCTCTTCTCTGTATAAAGAAATTCGCTTGATTACTTAACACCGCACTCATGCTCAAAAGAATGAGCATAAATAAGCATAAATTGAAAGGTGCACTAAAGGTGGCTATAGGTACAGTGTACACTTCAACATACATCTGTATATATTGTTCTTGCAGAGTTCAAATATTTTGATTTTTTTAACATTTCATATTTATTTTAACAGCATTAGATTTTACCAACGCTTTGAAAGCTGAAATGACCCCCACAGCCTTTGGCAACACAAGACGTGGCCGGGGACCGCAGATAGGAAAACTTCATGAAGTAGGGGAAATAAAATTTCTCACAATCGAGACAACCGATAAGTAAGTAATTTGAATTATATGAATTCATCAATGAATGTTTCAAAGCTGATCAGGGTGTAAACTATATGCATACATTTCATGAACACAACAGTAAGTGCAGTGTTACCTTTTTCTCGCAAATAAAATAGGATTTTTTCTTAAATTCAAACAATAATATGTTACTAAAAACTTAAGAAGTTCATAATTAATGTTAAAATAGGGATGTTAGCGAATTGTAAATGTAAAGATTAGCCGTTGGGATACTGCTGGGCAAATTTAAGTACTGGAAACTTAATTGTGTGATCATAAGGTATTAGGAAAAAAATAAGCCAGGTTCCTGTGACAAACCTATGAATGACTATTTGTTGATTATCTTCAGGGGCCTTGCACGACTTCGTAGACAGACAGATGTTGTTGACGTCATTTACCAGGATACCTATGTGTATGCCGACGGCTGCGCATGCCTGGTTGACTGTCAGAATAAAACAGAGGATCTCGGCGACAAACAGTGTTGGTCTTATGATACTAGTGTTTGGGTATGTGTGCCTGTGATCTTGATGTTTTTCCATCATGTTTCCCTTCTGCCTCCCCAACGCATTCCCATCACATGGCATGTTTTATGTACGGAAGAAAAGAAACAAAGATGAATCTTCTAATTGCATGATTCGGCACCAACGAACCGCATGTTATTCGCAGACTTTGTAAAGGAACTGTTAATGGGGCGTCATGCTTCAATATATACCTATCCTGCGCCTTTTCGTTTTCATATTTGGTCCTTTTTCAATTTGATAATATTATTTCCTTACACAGGGTCTTGACAGAATCGACCAGACAACGCGACTGCCTAACGGCAAGTTCAACGTGAAGGGAACAGGAAGTGACGTCGATGTGTATATATTTGACACTGGGGTTTATGCCGAGCACCAGCAATTTTTACGTGAGGACAACACCAGTCGGGTGACATTTGGAAATAAAGCAGACGCCACTTGGTCAGATACAGACATCCATGGTCACGGGACTCATGTTGCAGGGACTGTTGGAGGCATTACCACAGGCGTTGCCAAGAACGTCAATCTGATCAATGTGAAGGTATTGGGCGATCAAGGCTATGGCTATCGCAGCGGAATTCTGGCAATGTTAGAATGGGTGCGTGATCAAGTGAACGTGACAAAACGAAAGTCCATCATCAATATGTCCTTAGGGGGAGTGCAGCAAGACCTTTACGATGATCTCGTCAACACTTTAGTGACCGAGGCTGGAATTGTAGTCGTGGTCGCTGCTGGGAATGATAACTCACTGGCATCGTTCAAGTCACCCGCCAATGCCGAGGAAGCCATTACAGTTGGGGCAACGTGGGACAATGACGACAGGGCATATTTCTCCAACTTTGGACCCAGGGTGGACATATGGGCCCCCGGACGGTTCATCCTGAGTGCCCACGTAGGAAGCCCTTATAGCTCTGCGTTAAAAAGCGGTACGTCCATGGCTAGCCCCATGGTGGCCGGTGCCGCCGCTGCCTACATGAGTACTCTGGACCACAACCCAACACCTGCAGAGGTTAGACAACACCTCATTGCCACCTCCATGGATAACGTTGTCACTAACATCCCTGAGAAATATTGTTACAAGGTGACCATTTCCAGAGAAGAAGGCTGTTATTGGTGGATGGGAACATGTGAACGGGAGATTTGCCTGCCCGGTACCTCTGTAACCAGACTTTTGAACGTTGGATGTGATCCTTCACAAAGCAGTACAGTTGTTATTTAGCTTGAGACGCTTTAATTTTGATTAATTGTCATTTTGCCGATGTGACAAATGACGCAATCTGCTTTGTTATTTTAAAGACATAAGAAGTGTTAGAAATTCTATCACATACTGTTTGATGATATGTCAGTTAGGTCCTAGAGTCATTGTTGTAAAGAAATTTTATTTGTTTTCTGTAGCATCTTGATCGACACCGTGATTTAAACGCCTGCAGTGCGCAGTCACTATCGTTCCGTTTTGAAATACGGTAGTAACGCGAAATTTCAGACTACATTAAGTGTAACATAATGAACAATGATTTAAACATTATGTTCGAAATGGCATCAATGTAATGACAAAGTAACGCATACATAAGAAATCTGGGATGATAACTCTTGATTTTAGTGGGAAAACGGCTTTTCCTGGGGGGAAAAAACATTTTAATCCGTTCCGTCATTCAAAGTTACTTGAATGTTCATTTTTGTTCGTTAGTTTGTTTGTTTAAATATTTTTTCTTAATCTCTTTAGAGATTTTTACAGACGGTACCATTTTTGAAGGACCACGTGGTCCGATAGCACGCACAGATTTCAGAATAATTGCAGTAAGCGCCGCTTTGTGGTAAATGGAATTTATTTACTTTTATGTGTTGCTTACAATGTAATTTTGTAAAATCTGTATCTCATATGAAGAGTTATTATCCTTTTAACTTTAAATTGTATGTCTTTGGGAGACCCTGAATAAAGCTGATTTTGCAGGTGATTTTTTTCATATAAATCAACACCATGAACATTGAAATTATGACATTTAGTAATACTGACTAGTTCATTGCATTTAACCTGTACATACTAGTGTACTTTATACACTACCACATCTTTATATAATAAAATGTTCATGTAATACTTAAGGATGATATTAAAACGAAAAGCATTCTAATGGCAATTAATGCAGAATACTGATATTCTCGAAACGCAGTTAGGGTTCCTCCCTCCAATGGGTAATCTGAGAAACTTAACTAGTGCAAGAGCAAGGATGAGTGATTACGTGAGTAAGACAAACATCATGAAGTGAATTTCCAGCCTCACTTATGTATCTAAAATACCTGATGAAACCTGCATGCATTAAGCTTCGTGACACAGACTCGTCCTGTAGCTTCATAGAGAGGACATTTCTGAGAAGTGTGCTTGGTTGTCTCTTCTCTTATGTCATAAAACACATTAAAAGAGGTCTGGTGTACTGGTCTCTGATATTTTTATTGAACTATAGCTCACATATGGGTATAGATTGTATCTTGATTTTAAAGAATTGAAAGCTTGGAACTGACACTCACTTTATACAATCACATCTTAAAGAATCGACAGTTTGGAATTGATATTCCATTTTAAAGATTAGGCATATGAGGTGTTATCACCCTACGTTTCCAAGGGAGGGGGGGGTCGTCGATTGACAGAACACGTATCTTGAAATTTTCTTGGCTGGGAACTTAAAATGCCATCGTAAGTCATGTGTATTATGTTAAAACTTATTTTGCGTCTTTCTATTGACTTGTGGTCACAGCGGTTAAACCCGCCACGCAAGTAACAAGTCATCTCTATATAATAATAACAACGATACGGAACGATGTAATATAATAACAGTTTGGGGAGCCTAAGATCATTTCATGATTAAAGTTCCTCATCCTTGCTGCGCACGAGCACCGCTTTCCATTATTTTACCGCATAAGATAACAGCTTTGTTTTCCAACATGAGTGTCAGGTATTTTAACTCTAATTTCATAACACGCGTTATGGCACAGGTCACTGTCATAAATTAATCACTTCACATATTAAGTCCCCGATGTTGTTGTTGTAGCAGTCAGTCTCGTAAGACTGGGGTGCTCTAAAAATAATCAAGATTGTTTTATAAAATTATTTCTCGAAATATTTGTTTGCCACTAATTTAATATAATCGTTTCTTTGTCGTGTGTCTTATTTTTGTTCCCCTTTTGGTAATACTTCATGTTTTAATTGAAAAATTACATGGTACCTTGGTGTGAATCGATTTTGTGTTTTTTATGTTAAAGTAATTTTTTCTAAAATGCATTTTTTCATAAATGGAAAGACATTTTTTTCAAAACAAGACCGAAAATTGCTTTAAACATAAACACCGAACACATTTGTCTTAATAAATTCAGAGTCAAAAATTAATGTTTACTGAAATATAATAATGCTTACAGAAATGTACAGAAAGATAACTAATGATAATAATAAATAGAAATCATATTTTATTTCATATCATGACTGAGACATCGTCCACAGTTACACATTGAATCACTCAAAATTCAAGAAAGACGTCTTTTTTGATTTGCCTTTAATCGCCAATTACAGGCTATGTCTACATCACTTCCAAAAATGAGTCTGAATCTACCTTAATCTTAAATTATATTAAATTAAGCAACAGTTACCTGCTCAAAGTTGTACCTGAAAGTGCACTTAAAAGTCCTGCTGACAGTTTGGTCATTGAAAATTAACCATAATATTTTTCCAGATTAGTCATACCTGTTCTATTGGCATCATATGGTAAGATGTGGGATTTGGGGAAAAATTACTTCCTATTCAATGCTGACAATACTGACGACAACATTGGGAGTGAACAAACCAAAGTACGGAGGTAAGTAAAGATGGTCAAAAGAGAAATTTTCATTCTTTAAAAGCGGGAAGTCTGCAGCCAAGCAGTGGCTATGCTTTTCTGTGACAGGTCGCATCCAACGTTCAAAAGTCTGGTTACAGAGGTACTGGGCAAGCAAACATCCCGTTCACAGGTTCCCATCCACCATGGAGATGGTCACCTTGTAACAATATTTCTCAGGGATGAAAGTGACAACGTTATCCATGGAGGTGGCAATGAGGTGTTGTCTATAACCTCTTTGTTGTGGTTCAGAGTACTCATGAAGGCAGCGGCGGCACCGGCCACCATGGGGCAAGCCATGGACGTACCGAACTTTTTTCACCAGAGCACTAAACACTCAGTGTAATAACTAGCAGAATAAACAGTGATGCAACTTCTACCATGCTGCCCCTTAAACGATATTTATGTTGAAGCATCTCAAATGAATGCAATTTTATTTAGAAAAGATAGCTTTGGGTAATCAACGTTTAATTGATAAGTGACAAAATCAAAATCATGCTCTGGCCACGGATAATTGATTTTGTTTGTCTTTTCCCTTGTCTAATAAATCATAGGTTTATATAAGGGTGCATATCTCTGAAGATCAAAGTCATAGCGTAGCATGGTCATTTTAATATTTTTTTTATATTTTCTTTTTAATAACCATAAAATGTTATTGGTTAAGTAATTACATTTTCGATTCTGTCCTGCTAATTATGACACGACATTACTATTTCTTGCAAAAAATAACGTTAAAAAAATGATGTGATTTTTTCTTCAGTCCACAGCTAATATTGAGATAGATACAATATTTCGATGTCTAGCAGGAACAATCAGATGCCCTGCTAGACATCGAAATATTGGAGGTAAAAACAACCTCAATATTAGCTGTTGACTAAAGAAAAAAATCACATCATTCTTATAACATAACACAGCTGATGAAATTCTTTTCTGAAAAAAATAACGTTAATTGTAAAATCGATATCTCGTACCAAAATAATCAGAGAGACACGAAGGCGTACATGTACAATGCTCCAGATTACATAATTCTTCTACATGTACACAACTATTCACTTTTAGGGGGAGGGGCGTCTGGTCCAAGCAATTCTCCACTGGGAGTAGGTACACATTTTACCTCTTGCAGTTATTTAAGGTCTGTTATCAGTACTGGTCACTTAGCTGGCCGATAGCGTCTGTATACACCTAAACGCCTTTGTAGCTGAAAGATGAACACAGATTGTTTATCCGTCTACATCTATATTTAAAATGATAGCCCGGTGTGACAGGACAGAGTGTACCCCCCCCCCCCCCCACCCTTTATTATGACTCAACCCTAACTTTTATAAATTAAAGGAGGGTGGACTCTCCGTTACACGGACCCTGAGTACCGATGGAAATGGAAAGCTGATCATTGACCGCAATTGCACACCCACTCCGCTGTTGCTGTGTGCCGTGTAATTTAGCCGGTCATTGACATTACACGTTGTCCTGCCAAAATACCAAATGAATTTGATAGCATCTATATTGAATCCTCGCCTTAACACCTCCGTTGCTGAAAGATCAGCTCCGATTAAAGATCTGACGGAAAACAAATTAGTTTAGCCGCATTACCGCTTGGAAGAATGTGCACTGCCTAAAAGGCAATCAATGCAGCGGATACTTATAGCCAGGACATGCAGGCACGAAGTGGTTATTTTGACGTCGCAGAAAAACGGCAAGTCATTTATTTTTTTCCCACTATAGGATGTGTCTATATATATTATAATAAGTAATAATAAGTTTATTGAGCGCTTAATGTTACGAAAACATTTGCAGGCTCACTAGACTACATTATTTACACAATATATAAAGGATAAACATTTATTTATGTTTACATATGTATTATGCTTAAATTATACATTTGTTAAAGCATGTTATGCTATAAGATCAATTAATTAGTTAAGCTATTCACAGCATTATCAACAATTAGTGGCTGTGATGTGCTAAATTGTAGGTGAACTATGTATTTTAACAGCAGTTTTTAAGAATTCTGCTATTATTTTGAGGCTTTTTTCACAGGGTGGATTAAGGAGAATTGACAATATCTGATCACTGTCCTCTAGACCCACCAGACTGATTTTTAATAGCTCACCATGCATTCGTTGCCTTTCAACAGTGTATCATGTACGTTCCATGAGGAAGTGTTTTTCATCCTCTACACAGTTGCAAGCTTTACATTTTCTCTCATCAAGAGGAGTTTTAGGGTTTGTGTATCGGCCCCTTTCTATTGCTAGGTCGTGGTCACTTAGTCTAATTTTTGCCAGTGTTTTGATATCTGAGGAGGAGACACTCATCTTGATGTATTTTTCACATCCATAAGATTTTTTTAATTGTTTTGTATGTCCTTAATTTGTTTGAGGTCCAGCTATCTAATTCCTGCCAAAAGAGTTTTTCGATTTTTAAGTTCAATTTTTCTACTAGGTTTTCTATTTGATGTATTTTCTTTGGTGGGTTGTTATTCTCGGAGAAACCCCAACAGTAAAGAAAAGATTGAATTGATTCTGGAAGCTTGGCTCTAGACATGGTATTGCTAGCCTGCTTTCTTAGACCTAGAATCCATTTGCAAAACTTTAAGTGTACCTGTTTATAAGTTAGATGTAATGGTTTATTAGATGCACGTTTTATTAAATCGATTAGTTTAGGGTGTATTATGGCATAACTGGTCTTCTTTCTAAATTTATGTGATATGGCGATCAAACATTCATGCAGTGCAGACACCTTATAATTCCTTTTAATTCGATTACTACCATCACATAAGCTTTGATATAACATCATTTTCTAAATATTTCAGCCCTTTTATAAAGATGACATTTGGGACTGCAGCGGGGATTTCTATCATACTTTTCCTCTCTAATCTGGTTTATTCCGTCACTGCTGAGCCTTATGTAGACGGTGATCGAAACATATTCCCCGCAGATGCCACTAACGGTAAGTATGGCACTCTTTCCAGCACGACTTCGACAATCCCCTTTCTCTCATGTCCGATGTAAACAAATATATATATCCTATTTAGTCTTCACTCCAACCACTACTCAGTATCTGTAGAGGAAGAGTGACATTTGATCCTTTAGCAATCGAGATTATTGTCTTACGTCTGAATAAGTAAAACAATTTAGTGATACACAGGGTGTTGTTTGCAAACACACTAACAGTCGAATGGCGGAATTAAAATGGATGTTCTTGCGTTGTAAAATGTATGCTATCGCAATCTTTGTAAACTATGGCATTTATTTGATCCACTATAAAACAAATGCACTAATACCGACACTGCCATGTGTTGTACATACTCAAAGAAGCCGATGCCTTACAGGGACACAACCTTACCTTTATTTTCTGTTCTAGTTGAACTCCACACCTACACTGGGGACAGCGGAGTGCCAGACACTTACATTGTCAAACTAAAGCAGGGAGTGGACCCACAAACCGGTTTAATACATTATTATTATTATTATTATTATTATTATTAGTTTATATTATCCACGTGATATGTCGACGTTTGACATTGTTATTCAAAAGTACACGGTGGATTGCTAGCCTACCCGTAGACTATATTGACCCACTGTTCAGCAATTAATAACGTTACCCTACCGTTACCATAACGTTACCCTTACGTTTTTAGTAGGGTTCTTAGGTTACATAAACGTTATGATAACGTTATAAGTTTGTTCTATGTTTACTGGGTATAGCCTCATGCAAATGAGCTGGCAGAATGCAATTAGTATTATAAGGCATCTTATTTTCATAAAGGAAAATTTGTCTACATTTATTAATCCCTGTTTGCACTAAAAGGTATGCTGAAATAATTGTTGCGACAAGCTGTTGTCGAAGGCTGCGTATTGCAGAAGAGATTTGAAGATTCATAACTACATGTATATATTTCATATTCATTTCTTTGTTGCTTTTTCAGCATTAAAGTTTGTAGATAGTTTAAAGTCTGACCTCTATTTCGTCACAAATGGACGTAGTTCTGCCTTTGAAAATGACCCCTCGGTCGGGGTGATGATGGACTTTGGGGACACGAAGATGGTCGTAGTCGAAACACACGAGGAGTGAGTAAATAAGAATGTGTCTGAGCTCTTTTCTTTCCTTTATTTCTGGAATACCCATGCACAGTATTAATGATTAATGTAATTGTTGATCATTTTTCAGACATAAATTTACACGTTTCACGTAAAAGTTTAAGCTGGTGACAGACCGATGTGGAATTAGTTACTTAAATGCCTATTCTCGCTAAGATACTGTAAAAACAGACTGATAATTGGATTCACCTGTTCAGTAATTTTTAACACTTGTGTAATCTCTAACCAAATCTCCAAAGGATAGTCGATGTTATCAGTCAAGATAATGAGAATGTTAAAGTAAGAGTGAGGCAAATTTGCCAATTCACTTTCCGTTGACTTTGGCGTTCAACTCTTGTAGTAAAAGAAGGCCCGTTGTGCAAAGTTTTCTTATTGCGCAAATTACAGAAGTCCATTGTAATACAAGTATATCTACAGGGGTCTCCGTCTATTGCGACGGAGGGTGGACGTGGTGGAAGCCATCTACCAGGACAGTATAGTGACCACGGCACAGGCACCAGTATGCCACGTCCCCTGTGAGTGCATGGCGGCTGAAGAATCTGTGGATAACAACGTATGCCCACAGAGGACGGCTGCAACAGATTGGGTGTGTATGGCATTTCAGATTTTTCGCCAACAAACACAGGTCTACATGAAAAAGTGATGCATCTTAGTCATTGGGTCTTGTAAGTCAGAAAGGTGGTGATGGGGTTTTATATGCCAATATAATATAGATCTATTAACTTAAACTGGGTCCAATATACCTATGCTGCTTGCCTTTATTGCTGTTACTTTTAATCTGAACGATAGCGTCACTGGTAAGTTTTGATATATATTCTTTCTTAAGAACTAAAGATAAACAGGTTATATAAAAACAAGATTATTTTTTCCACTAATAGGGCCTTGACAGGATTGATCAACCGAATGGCCAACTTGACGGTAAATTCAATGTCAAGGGTACCGGAAGTGACGTCAACGTCTACATTTTTGATTCAGGGATTTACGCGGAACACCAAGAATTCTCAAATAGCGACGGCTACACACGCGTTACGCCGGGGGTCAAAGCCTTGAACAGCTGGAATTTTACCGACATCAATGGTCACGGCACCCACATGGCCGGGATAATTGGCGGGAAAACAGTGGGCGTGGCCAAGAACGTGAATCTTATCAACGTGAAAATACTAAATGATACTGGATCTGGGTACGTCAGTTGGACAATATGGGGGATGTACCAAGCAGCGTTTCCGATACTCGCCACTGGTCAGAAGTCTATCATGGTGCTGGCATTGCAGTCCAGTCGCAACGATGCTTTTAATGCTGCTATACACTCATTTACTAATTATGGAATAACAGTGATAACGGGGTCTGGCAACAATAATGGCCTGTCATATTACCAATCCCCCGGTAGTTCGGAAGCCGCCATCACTGTTGGTGCATCAGCCGTAGGAGACACCAAGGCCATCTATTCCAACTATGGGCCTGAGGTAGACATTTGGGCTCCGGGTACGGACATACTCAGTAGCACTGCCGGTTCCCCAGACGCCTACGACCAACGTAGCGGTACATCAGTAGCCGCCGCCTTTGTTGCCGGCGCGGCCGCCGCCTTCATGAGCTCGCTCGACTACCGACCTGCGCCAGCAGAAGTGGCGGCCTATCTCAATCAGCAGGCTACAGAAAACGTGATCACTGACAGCCCGACTGAGCATAACTGTCGCTGGGAAGCGACATGTACCGGGGCATATTTTTGGAGTTGCAGAATTAATAGGGTATGTGATAGCATTTCCACAACAACCAGATTTCTTCATGTCGGTTGTTACTCTGATGCGACGGATAAAAAGTAGCTTATTGTTTTTTTTTTTTTTTTTCTTTTTTTTTTTTTTTAATTTATTTTTCAACCTCTGGTTAATTATATTTTATTGAGGAAATAAAACGTTTGGGATAAACTGTTAAGATAATATCGACAGATATGAAATAAAAATATATCGATAATTACAAATATTAGAGAGCCATTCAAATGAAGTTATTAAATATCATATTGGGCCTGTAATATGTCAAACTGACTGGAACATAATATACCGAGTATTGTGAAATAAACTTTAAAAAAATGTTTGACTTTGTCTTATTCTTCCATGTAAATCGTCTTCCGTTTAATATCTTGTTTGTTCTAATCTGAAACTTGTAGAAAAAAATCTCATATGATGAATTAATATTAATTATCTTTGGAAAGTTCTTGTGAAGCTTTATGAAAACTTAATGAAAACCCCTTCGTCTTGCGCCGATGTTATAACAATGAACTCAGTTACCACACCATCTTCGTAATCATCAAATAAGTTAAAAGAGTATTTGAAACCATGTGGCCTGCAAAATTTTCATTATACACCTAACTAAATTCAAATCGGAAGCATAATCACAAAATGGTATAGAAAATTTGCGTTGAAAAAAAAAATCATAAAAAGTGTATCTTTATAATGTTATACATGTGCCAGTGAAAGTATTTCTTCATTTCTGTTGATATTTCCTGCCCCCCCCCCCCCCCCCCACCGGTTATAGGGCGTCCTATAGACCATATGATGGGGATGCTATAGGAGGTCATATAGAATATAGTAAGATTTATAAAGAGTCCCATAGAGGTTCCTATGAGTACATGTTCACTGTACGGTCAACCAGTGCAGGGTCAATATGCCTGTGTTACACACACTAACTAACATCAAGCTCAGGTACCAGCAAGTGTTGCAAACAGATACCTACACCAGCTGTATGATAACGGCAGTGTAAAACGACTTAGACATGACTCTGGATATACTTCACGTGCGGCAATGTAGAACGACCTTCATGTCACCAATCCCGCCAATATACAATATTCAGGCAGGGCCGCTACACTCACCACTTAAGAAGGGAATGTAACGCACGGCGAAAGTAGTGCCCGTTTGCGTCAGTTTTGCTTAACTCTTGCCTTTTGGAGGCATATTAGAAACTAAATTGAGCAAAAATTTGAAAATTTTGAAAATTGTTGTACAAGTTACACAGTCGACGTTCATTGTAAAGACACGATCGTGCGTCGTGAGCACGCCTTTTATACACCAGGCGTGGGGGTGACGCACGTGCGAAACATTCCCGGTGTTCTCTCGACTTAGTTCGTTAGTTGTGAGGGCGTGCACCTTACTGAACACGTAAAAGGCACTTGCTCCTTCATTGCTTGCGACGTGCGTCTTGCACAACGCGCGTATTTCTTGCTAACTCGGTGCGAGGGGAGCTAGTTACGCTTGCGGCCTCACTGTTCGCAGGCTATTCGTAGAATCTTTTGGACATGTTCAACATCCTCCTTACGTGCTTACGGACTGTCTGCGAACTCGATATTGCAAGGCTGACACTTGGACGATTCTGTGGCACGCATTGGCACGGTTCGAGTCGTGCCAGTGCGCAAACTAGACGTAAACTGGCGTGAAGTGTTCGTAAACCCACAGTGACTGCGTGCCATGTCGGGACAATAATTTTGAAATGTTCAAAATTTTGGTCACGACAAAATTTCGTGACCGGGTAGTGATCTGTGCGCAAACTGTTTGTGAACTCGTCGTGAACTCGTCGGGACGATGCGGGAGGATGCGTGCCAGTGCGTGGCAGTGCGCGCCATGCCACGACTGCTACGAGCTGCCACGAATAGTTCACGAACAGCATACAGCATACATTTTGAACAAGAAATGTGTTTTTTCTGAGGATTTTGATGCTGCACACATCGGCAGCTGTGGCCTGGTCTATGCCCCTCCTTCGTTGTCAAGGACCGTTGTTATGGGTAAACTCAGTGGGCGGACCTTAGTTAGCAGCACCAGCACGACTAGAGAAACAATAGAACAGGGATGCGCCATACCCCCTTTGTCATAAACAGCGATCGGCAAAGCATTGCCTATTGTTCCGCTTGAGCTGTTTTGATAGTCGCTCTTGAGTGTGAACAGCGCATCAGTAAAAGTTAACGATCTGATAATATCTCCCAGTTCCATCTCAAGTCCAGTCCACTCTTGAAAGTGTGCTATATAAATAGCAGCACGTGTAATTGTATTTCAAAAGTCTTACGTCGGTAAGCATACATCGTTGTCGAGATGGGTAAAAGAAAGAGAAAATCAAAAGCTACATTTCCTGAAGAACGTAAGAGAATATTAACAGAAAGTCAAAGAGGTGGATGGGGAAGACCAAAGTATGCGGAGGACGAGCATGAGATATTACCAAATGGTGCAAGCGCTAGGAAACTGAAAGCACACATCGTGTTCGAAAGCGACGACGAAGACATAGTTACACCTGAGACGGAGGGATATCGCATTTGGCACTGCAAACAGTTACAAAAATTGTCAGTGCCCCCTGTGCTTGCCGCACTTGTGGGGGCGAGACAAGACTGAAAGAGAATTCAACGAGGCGTCAGCGGTGGTCAAGTGAAATGAAATGGGAATGTGTGCTTTGCGGAAGGGTGGACATCGACCTCTAGAAGAACTGGACATTTTTTTAGAATAAATAGGGCTAGCGTTTTGGGCATGGGTGCGATTGGAAAAGGTCGCCATGCAGCTACAAGACTGAGTTCATTTTTATCCATGCCTCCCCCTCTTCATAGCCATCCCTGGCTGGACCATACCAAACAGTTAGGAGACACAGCACGACAGACTGCCCAGGAGAGCACGGATAAGGCGACGCTACGAGTAAAGCAGCTTCTGCAAGGCGAGGACATCGATCCGGGGGAGGTTATGGACTGCGCTATCACCATAGAAGGCTCATGGCAAAGCCGCCACAATTCTAAACACGGGTTCGTTGCGGCGATATCAGTAGATACGGGAGAAGTGTTGGACGTCCACTATATGAGTTCAGCATGTAGAACGTGTGAAAATTTCTATAAAACGCCGCATACAACAGCCGAAGAAGTAGATTTCGAACTTTCCCATTTTGAGGAATGCACTAAGAACTACCGGGCTTGGCGCAGTCGATGGAAGCAGAAGGTGCATCGGTGCTCTACAGCAGGTAATAATAATAATAATAATAATAATAATAATAATAATATCCATTTAGAGTCACAGCACTCATACAAATAGGTTCATTAGATATTTAAAATACAAGGATAAAAGCGACAATCTAAGTGTCAATGAAATAATATAAAAAGTACAGTCGTAATATCAATCGTTAATAAAATGTTCTGTAAAGTTTAATATATTCAATCATAACATTTTTGTAGGTCTATGGAGCTGTATAGTCTACGTTACAACAGCTCTGTATTCCGAAGTGTCCAGCAGGAACAACCCTACGGTCCAGAATTTGAGCTGGTCAAGGAGGAGTGTATTGGACATGCGCAGAAACGGATGGGAAGCAGACTCAGGCGGCTCGTAGAGAGAAATAGAGGTATTTCATATTGAAAAACAGTTTCTGCTGTCAAATGTAGTTTATGTTCTTTGTCTGTCACAGTAGCACTGCAATTTAGTACTACACAAAAGAGTTTCTATAGTACCGATGTATGCACTGTACTGTCATTTTTTTTTTTTTTTTGGGGGGGGGAGTGCCAAATAATTTTAATTCACAATTCGCATGACAAATTATGATATTTTGATACTTTGCTAATCTGCTCTGGTTAAACTTATACAGCTTGGTTTGTCTAATAGCTTCCTCCCTCACTTGGATGATTTCTTTCCAAAATGTTGTAATTATTACTTTCAGGGGTAAAATTGAGTGACGGGAAGGGTCTGCAGCGCGTTTGACGCAACAACGCATTGATGCCATGCAAATCTTCTATGGCCTGGCCATTAGAAGAAATCGAGGGAATTTGGAGGGCATGGTGAAGGAAACTAAAGCCATTTCCAGGCACTATACTGATCCTGTCCCGATGGTAAGACTCCACAGATTTGACTTATTTGATGCTCACATCTTAAATCCGAACTTCTTTCAATATTTAAATACCAAAGTCCCAATAAATCAACAAATAATGATTTAAACAAAAGAATAAAAATAAGGATGAAAGGGAGCTGCTATGGTATTTTGGCACTCCTGGTTAGTTTAATTAAACTTGTCTTTGAAAATTAAGAAAATATTTGTACCAGTTACATTTAGCAATTGACATAACAAATCTAGATCATTAATATGAACACTCGTCAAATGATTAAATTAATCATCACTAACACAAGATAAAACAATTGCCTATATTTACTTGACTTTTAAGAAACTTTTTGGTTCAATCATTACAGGTGCAGACAGCTGGTGCAAGTATAAAGTGGACCAAGCGTGTGGAACAGACACGTATAAAGAGACGAACTGTCGGACCCTAGATTGTTGAATGGATGTCTTCGTGGCTTGACACAAAATCAGAACGAGTCCTTTCATAGCACTGTGTGGAATTTCGTTCCTAAAGACCAGTATCAAACCCCCAGTGCCGTGACACTTGGTTTGTATCTGGCCTTGTCCTACTTCAATGACGATCAAACGGTTACTAATAAAGTGATTTTCAATCGGGCAGGTTTGGACTTTACCAAAATGGCAAGGGAAGAATTTCAGAAGGCCTATGAAGTACGAATTAAAATTTTAAAGTGCGAAACAGTTACATGTAGTGTGAACAAGGAGAATCGACGACATGCCCGCAGACAAAAACTGAGACAAATGGACGCGTTTAGAAAATGCGAAGAAGATGCGTACAAATCTGGTAAATTTCACCAACCCGCAAAAGTTCCCAGATGCAAGACATGCTAAAAACCCAGAAAAGGACATCCAAAAGAACCGTGTGTTAGGTAAAAATACATTATTCTCACATTAATTATTATTATTCTGCATTATAAACACCCATTTCAATTAATGCCGACAATAAACCCTTGATGGATTTTTCTTTCTGCTCAGTTTCATGTGTTCATCAAATTATGCTCAATTTATTAATCACTTTCTTCTCACGGGGCACTTATTTATATTTATCAGATCGATAATAAGAATAATAGTATGCACGTAACTAAAAATCACATCTGTAAAATTTACAAATACGGATGAGCATTTTGGGGATTTTGTGCTGTACTATTGTAAAGTTTTCACTTTTTTCTCCTTTCTGACCCCAATACCTTCTCGGCGAATATGGACAAGATCGCCTGCGATGCTGCTATTGTGTGCACATCCTAGAGCGCATCCCTTACACTTGCCCCGATATAGATTAAATCAACATTAAGTCTCTGAAAAAAAATGCCTGACTCCGTTTTGTAGTACTTTGTTCAAGTGTTATAATACCATTAAAATCATGTATATAGCTGTCCATGTGCCTGAGAAAAAAACAGGTGTTTAAAAATGGTGTTTTTGTCCCCAAAATCCCAATATTACGATGAAGTTGGAGCTGTGTTCCAAGCATAATTAGATGTTTTGAAGATTCATTAAAATAATATGACAGGAAAAAAAGCTAAGACCTTTATTTTAAGAGAAAGTCTCTAACCTATATTGCCACCTTAACTTACCCAGTGGGTTATTTTCATCGATTGCTTCTTAGTTGATTCGTGTCTATCGTAACTTTGGCGATATCTTTCACACGTTGGTTTGCAGGGATATACATGTAGCAATCAGGGTTTAGCACCCAGTGTTTCCTTACGTCTACAGTAACCAAACAATGGTAAATACACAAATGTATATTAGTATAGCAGGGGATACGGGTCGCGATAAAACAGTTATCTGGCAAAATCAGTGATGTTTATTTTTGATTGCTATCCTTCAGTTCTTTTTGTGGTAAAAACTTTTTACGTCCAGCTCGATCAATGTGATCAATTTTAAAACGGCACGAGGAATAATGATAATCGGTTTAATACTTGAGAGGTTTATTTAAATGTTCAACTCAGATTTGTTGATTTTTATCATCAGATTCAAAAATGTGCATAGATTTACGAACCTGGAGGCTCTTGGTGGAACTCAGGAGATGTTGAAAATAGCCAGTCAGAAAGGGATTTACTAGAGAAGTATTTGTGATTTGTTAGGGCCTAACGGATTGGATATCGAATCAGGTAAACTGAATGCGCAGCCTAACCTAATGGTCTTAATATAGAAATGGCATTTAATTTGAATACAATCGGATTCACACTTGCGGATGAGATTGATTGCACCCGTGTAAGTTGTAAATAAGTGACAAAAATATTGCAAAAAATAAAATAAAATAAATAAATAAATAAATAAATAAATAAATAAATAAATAAAAACACTTCCAGTGACATATTACTAAATAAACAATGCTTTGGTTAAATCTTAACATTATAATGATAGAACGTGTCGTTACGATTTGGGTGGGAGATTAAGTGCATACATGAACACTCTTTATAAGTAAGTTGATTGATCGGTGTTATCAGTTGTCTTTGCTATAGCATAAAATGAAACTGAATTATTTTGCAAATGATTTGCAGGATATTATGACTGCGTGGTCTCTGTAGGTTGTTTGGCGGCGAACAACGTCGATGCCAGCTGTCTTCCAGAACTGATTAGAATCACCAAGCCAGGTATGAAAGTCTCAGAAACAATGTTCGGTTGTAAAAAGTGTCAGTCTTAGTAAACAGATGTCATCATTCGTGGAACTCACAGGTGGTAATGGAAGGCATTCGAGATTAGCAAACACGATGCCCCTGACACAGTATGACATCATACGAAAATAGAAAAACAAAAAACAAAACATACGAGCCGGTGTAGATTCTTGATTTTTGCGATGAGGGTGAAATATTTGGAAATGTCTTCCCAAAAGCTATATCAAGGTAACACCTAAAAAACTTGAATTTGTATCGCTTTGCTTTTGATTATAATTCGACTGATACCGTGGGTAAATTTTGCCAGATAATATTTGTAAACACCTATCATTCGCCAGTCTGCCGTTATGGCTGACTCCACTATTCTTCAAATGTTATTTTTTTCTTGAATTTACACTTAGTCGTATGCCATTGGGCTATCCTTGACGATTGCCATAAAGGGTATTAGCCGCAGCCAGTAAGTAATTACGGTTATTCTCCACTATTCACCAAATGTTAATTTACACTCAGTCGGACGCCCCATTAAAGATTTAAGCCGCAACACGTGAGTAATTCACGCTATATCTTTTACAGGCGGGTATGTTGTTTTGGCTACAAGAGAGAAATACATCCCAGCTGGGACGACTGGCTGAAAATTCACGAAGACAACGGGCTTTGGAAGAAAGAGGAAATGCGGAAGGAAGAGAAATATCTGGCCAATGTAGCTACGGGCATCATTAATGTATACCGGTGTACCATGAAAATGTGACTCCCCTAAAATGTGACTCCCCAGTCAGCTTTTCATTATTAAAATCTGACTCCCCAGTCAGATTATCATAATGAAAATCTGA
>NW_019773847.1:1063466-1090269 GCF_001039355.2 Lingula anatina | reverse complement strand
TTCTTTTTCATGCTTTCACTATTTTATCATCAAACCTTTAAATATTTCCAATATATTTTTCATAAAGTATCCTAAAAGAAAAGGTGTTGAAATGATCATCAAATATTAAATAACTTTTTCATAGGGGAGACAATAGGCGATTAAGTGGACATTTTTAATTTTCTTATTATTTCATGAAAATTTTCACCTGCAAATTACAAAAAAAGCGCCAATGTATCCTCCATTTCACATACTTCAAGATCACAGTCACATACTCAAAATAAAATAAGATTTATGAAGTTTTGTGGAGGGGCAGTCATATTTTCATGGGGGAGTCAGATTTTCATTATTTGCTCATTTTTAATTTTCTTATTTTTTCACATAATTTTTCACCTGCAAACTACAAAAAATGTGCCAATCTATCCTCCTTTTTACACACTACAAGATCACAGTCATATACTCAAAATAAAATAAGATTAATGAAGTTTTGTGGAGGAGGAGTCAAATTTTCATGGAGGAGTCAGATTTTCATTATGTGCACATTTTTAATTTTCTTATTTTTTCATGAAAATTTTCACTGCAAACTACAAAAAATGTGCCAATCTATCCTCCTTTTTACATACTACAAGATTACAGTCATATACCCTAAATAAAATAAGATTTATGAAGTTTTATGATGGGGGAGTCAAATTTTCATGGGGGAGTCAGATTTTCATTATGTGCTCATTTTTAATTTTCTTACTTTTTCATTAAAATTTTCACCTTCAAACTACAAAAAATGTGCCAACGTATCATCCATTTTACATACTACAAGATCACAGTCATATACTCAAATAAAATAAGATGTATGAAGTTTTGTGGAGGGGGAGTCAAATTTTCAAGGGGGGAGTCACATTTTCATTATGAAAATCTGACTGGGGAGTCACATTTTCATAATGAAAATCTGACTGGGGAGTCACATTTTCATGGGAGTCAGATTTTCATGTTACACCGGATCATATAAATAGAGAGAGCTACCAGTCGTACTGCCAAGTGGAATAATTTGTTTTAATTTATCACTCTTGCAGAGTTGAATCATTAGTACTTGTATCTCTTAATGATTGCATTCTTATTATCATGTATTTGCCGCAGTAAGCAAGTGTGAAATTTAATGACTCCAATTCTTTTTTGGTCATATATATATATATATATATATATATATATATATATATATATATATATATATATATATATTAGTCGTGTTTCAGAGTCCTAACAATACATGGATATCACCGGTAAAATAAAAGAGCTTTTGTCAACAACACAGAACTAAATAAATATTTCTAACCATAAAATGTCCTTGTAACGAAATATCTCTTTAAAATAAATTTCTCTGTCATTCATTTTCGCAAGGCGCCATGCATCTCAGCACGCTCGAGGAATGAAGTGCTTCATCTCCTTTGTTTCATCGACCTTATTGACAAAATCCCACTTACCTTTCATGGCCATCAGTGGACTCTATCGTTTGTCTTTCTTTATCCATCACGCTTACTTGATAGCAATGATGACTTTTTATACAGATGGGCGAATTGGCTTTCGCACGCAGCAATATCTTATTAGGCCGTGGGTAGGACTATTTCTCTGGGGTATATAAAAATATGAAGGGCACGGACTCACAGTGAAACATCCTGTGTAAAGCACCTGTCAGTACATGTATGTTATAAGAACAGACTGACAATTAGAATATCCAGAAGGATAACAAACATCTTGAAGCGCTGGTCTTTGACAATCATCACTACACCGCGATGTTTAACATGTGCAATTTCATTAGGTAGCGACAAATATACAATATTTATCAACGTTGTTTTAACATACAGTCACTGAGTCAGCAAGGGTTTTAGATGAGTTTATTGTCAAGCATTAGCAATATACCTCACTGTGGCTATCAAATGGAGTTATGTCCACTGCCGATGATGACACGTCTTGATCACCATACCTCATCATTAAAACACCCAGGATTATTATATAGTGTCACTTTCAATGCCATTAACTGCCGCCTGCATCAGCTTAATTCTCTTCTCTTTTTGCTGTTATTTAAATATGTCATTTTCTCATCTTAGTCAATGTGCACCCGTATGTATGAGGTCTTAAGACATATTGAAATGGGGAGTTGAATAATACTCCTTCATTGCTTGTTAATACGGGGCCACTCTGTACAAACAAGCACCCCCATATCGCTATTCGCAATTCGCGATGTTTTTGAGTTACGGACCCATGACCGTAGGTCTGCATTATTTAGTAGACGTTTTACTCACTGACCGCTAGCTTTTGCGATCAACACCACCTTTTAAATGTCCGGTGGATCGACTCCCCGTCCGTAATAGCAAGCTACTGGGCAATTTACCTTATATGAGAGTAACTATTGTTAACTCTACTTCTCTATATGTAATGTGTGCATGATATGACAAAAAATATCACCAACTGAATCCAACTGAGCATATGCCCTCATAATGTTGTCAGGTTGTGGCTGCATTATTTATAACTTAACACAATATGCATTTTAACGACTAGCCATATTATGTTTTACGTGCAGTGTCTTTACCCAAGAACAGAGAACGGGCGCCAGTATCTGCGATGAAAACCGAGGGTAACTTAAAAGATTAATGGGGTAAGTATGGGGGGGGGGGGTTCTGTAGCTTCAATTTTCTTTCTTTTTTTCATATTACACAGACTGTTCTATGGTGTCTACGTGCATTTTGCTAAAGTAATAAGTAAGGAAACTGGAGCATATTCAAAGCACTGTATAATGACGACAGATATGGTGTGTCTTGGCAGACTGTGTATTGGGTTTTGAGAAGGATGGGGTACGCTGTTGATGACCATAAGCCACCACGAGGTGACCACCGCAGAAGACCAGTGCCAGAGACGACATTTATGATGTCAAGACTTTGGGGATTTTAATAGTTGTCTCCATATAATACTGGCATATTGATAACGTGTGTCACGCTAGGGCAAACCATAGGCAAACCTGTAGTAATGTTACTGCCTTGACATAAACAGTTTTCAATAAAATACTAATTGAAAAACCTAGCAAATCCATACGTTGTTCACTTTAAGCATACAGCAAAATGATGCAATACTTTTGTCACCACCTGTACACCCGATTCTCCGACAAAATTCAAAAACCCGTTGGTAAGAATAGCAACACCTACAGGTATTGTTTAAATAAATTGTATCTAGCAACAGTAATGAAGAGAATGTTTGGAATTATTTCAGTTCAAATTTCTTGCAAAATATATTCTATTTTCATATACAAGCGCCTTGAGAAAATTACTCTGAAGTCATGGGAGCCGTACCAGGCACATCAGTCTATTCTAAGACTACGGGCCACAGCTCATGCAGTGTTAAATCACTGTGCACCGTCGCCACTAGCGTCATCATAATAGTTTCATCCATTTTCTCTTTATTCATCTTTGTGAAGTTAACAGAATTTTATGAACAAAATCGGATATCAATTTCCTACCGAAAAGCTGCAGCAAAGCATAGATTGCAGGAAAGCCAAAATATCACGTATTTGTCAAAAGGAGTTGACAAACCTCTCAACAAGCCTAAGCTGGTAATTTTCTGGGATCCAGGACCAAGGTTGGACTACATGCATCTAAGAGATTACGCCAAGCCGGTCTTTAAATCCCTTGGCTGTAAAATAGACAACTGTATCTACACTGAGGATAAGTCTTTAGCTGATGAAGCTGACGCCATTGTTTTTATAGCAAAAAGTTTGGGGGATAAACCAAGAAAATTGCCACAACATCGTTGGGTATGGGTGAACCACGAGAGCTCGTGTTATTCCAAAGAAGTTGGAGGTGTTTGGGCGGGGATGTTTAATTGGACCATCACATTTCGGAGAGACTCAACGATATTTTTCCCATATGGTTACGCCCTAAAACGATCGACCCCTCTTACTAAAAATTACACTATAACGGCGCTCAACAAAACTAAATTGGTCGCCTGGATGGTCAGCAAGTGTGTGACTCGGAGTCAACGAGAGAGATATGTCTCCGAACTTCAGAAATACATCCCTGTTGACGTGTACGGTGCGTGTGGCCCCTTAAAGTGTTCGAAGCGCGATGATAAAAACTGTTTGGACAACATTAACAGGGACTACAAGTTTTACCTGTCCTTTGAGAATAGTATCTCAACGGATTACATCACAGAGAAATTTTGGAAAATGTTGGATCGTGACATAGTGACGGTAACAAGAGGTCCGGCCAATTATTCCAGGGTTGGAATAAAACCCGAGTGGCACATCAATACGAACGATTTTAAATCTCCCAAAGATTTAGCAGACTATCTGAAATATTTGGACATGAATGTCACGGCGTATGTTAAATATTTAGAGTGGAAGAACCAGTATGTTGGACTGTATTCGAAGGCAGAGGTATACTGTGACTTATGTGCCAAATTAAACGACATCAGTGAACCGGTGACATGGTACCCGCCGGGCGAGCTGACCAGGTGGTTTATTGACGGACATTGTATTCCTCCAAATGATTTGGATTTTAACACTTAAAGCACCACGATACCAAGACAAAATTGAGAGCATCAGATAGAAGGTTAATGTATAGTTATTACACATTATTGGCGTGATTAAAACGAATGTTACATACCAACAACAGTTTTACTATCCAAATCAATAAGTATTTACCCTTATGCCCAATGGAATGAGCTACCTTATAAAATATTCACAGGGGGGTAGATTTATTTACAGGCACTTAGAATTACAATGTACACGTCGAATCAACTAACCCCAGAGATACATGTACATGCAATGCATTATTAATATGTTAATAATTCATACTGCTCTTATCAGCATACTATTGCGGAAAATATGTCATTTAAGGTCACTTATGTTGCGGATGACAACGAAGGCCCGAGTCCCAAGAAAATCCGTATCCTCAATTCATCGCTTCTTTGATGGTGATCTATTTTTAAGAACATTTTCAGTAAAACAAGCTGGATATACAGGTTTCTGACATAAACTGTTAAAATCCATTCATTAGACTGATAGAACAACTTCGTGCAAACATAAAAAATGCTGTTAAACTTAATTTTACACTAGCTGATTCTAAAACAAATATGTTTTTAGCAACGTCAATATTTTTAGATACGGTTTTCGGAATCTACTGTGCTCACCTACATTTTCTTGGATTTTTGATAGCAACAAGAAATAAGAAAACGCATATTTCACAACATTTGGACATATTAAAGTGTTTTTCTTTATCCTAAAACAAATATATTCATATAATAGCATAATATATAATATGCCAATGATTCTGCATTGTCGAGACTTACGATATTAGCTATGGTTCAACATGTTAACAACAAACTGTGATATAATATCCCTTGATACAGAATGAAAGCAGTTGGTGTTGATGCATAAAAGTGTGTCTAATTCTGCCCAAAGTGTAACATTTACTGTTCCATATCGGTGCTGCTGGTAGAAGCGGCGGTCTTATTATATAGGGTAGGTTTATCATACGTGATGCACACGGGTGGTGTTACTGCTTTGATCACACTAGACCGAAAAATATTAACACGCAAGTGACGTCAAATCACTTAAACCTTTTGAATGGTGCAATTTTGACATCAATTATGCCAAAGACAGAGTTCATTATTTCATCTAAACACGAATGATGATCACTTGTTCAATGTTTCACAAACAGATTCAGTTTCACTGCTTAAGACATAATTTCTAAGGAACAGTCTCATATTCGTGGCGTATGCAACATTGCACTTTAATTACTTGTATGTAAGCCTCATATGGTATCTCTGTACCTTAAACAAGATGTGGGGACCTGATTCGCTCATGGTATATTTGTGAAAATTTTTATTAAGATTGGAGTCAAAATTACAGACAAATTAAACGGTGGAGGCATATGTAGGCACAAAAGTCTGTTTTTAAAATATTATTAAAGTGGGGCCGCTTTCCGGCCATACTTGAGAAGACGTAGGCTTAGCGGGCAATGTACCCGGTAACCAGATGATTTATGAGACAAGTGACAGGACATTAATTTTCAACTCTCCATGGTCCAAGTATAATACCTCAGGGTTTCCGACAGATGTAGTTGGTCCTTGCAGTAAAGAACATTTCTCCAGGGTTTAACATCAGGACAGAGAGTTTTACACTTGGATACAGTAAGTGCTCCTTTTTTTTAATCGAATGAGAATAAGCTGAATTTTCTTTTTCTCTAAGATAATTGAACCATCTGTTGTATGCTACTGGACATCCAAAATGATCATTCAGTGACGTACAGTCAAGTTGCTTTCTTTTTAGATTAGACATTAATTGATTCATCTATTCAATGTTAAAATATATCCTCACCGTCCTGAAAACCACTTGGTCGTTCCATGGTGTGCAGTAATGTCACATAAATCAGCTAACGTCATAAGCATTTACATAACATCCTCTGTCCAAAGACTCTTATACAAGATTATGTCAAATCATTCAGAATTTATCATATTAAATATACAATATACAATACAGATAGACACAAACGCGTGTTGTTTTTAAACTTCTATCATTCAATGACCCCGGAACACTTTATGGTACATTTATTGACTTTCATACATTGGCTTTCATATATCTAGTTTAGACACAACATGGGACGATTTGCCTCGCTGTTAATTCTGCTGGCTACCATTGCGAGTCCCTGCTGCTTTGAGAAACACATATACCAGGAAACAATGATGGTGGGAAGTCCACCACACAGTCAGCGAAAGTATGGAAAGATACAGAGGACACCTGCAGATAGAAATGGAGGTAAGATTTAAAGGTTTATTATATTGACTTATCTTTGTGGCCTAACATGCCCACAGTTCTTTACGTTTGTTATCACTTTACCAACCTGAGTGTGAGAGTTGGAAACGGTCCATGCGACACCCGACACGTGCTAAACATTATAAATTGTTCTTTAGTTGACTGTAGTAATTGTATAGACACGATCTAATTGCAAGTTAAGTTTTTTTATCACAATTGTCTCTCTTTTAATTATCCGATGTTCTTCGAAAAGTATATTTCCTTTAATTACTTCATCTGTTCTGTATTCATTTTTCTTTAAATATCACATATTTGCTTTCCTTAGCTGAAGTCATTCGATACGTCGGTGGTGCTGGAATACCGGATTCATACATAGTAAAATTAAAGACCGGCCTCTCACGTGGGAAGGGTAAGATGGTTTACTATTAATATAAGGAATAAGTTAACTGTTGTAAAGATTATGAAACCAAAACTTAACATATAGAGAGTGGGAACTACTGCATCTCGGTCCTTACAGGTACATGATTTGATATTAACAAACGGTGAATTAATTAAATACAACTACATTAACTATACGCATAGGCAAAATATATACATATTCTTACCACATATTTTTCTCTTTTCTTTCGTTTCTATAAAGAAATTTACTTGACTATTTAAGACTGCACTCATTTTTTAAACTGCATATGCAAAGCTTCTTTAACATAAATGTACATTAAAGGTGGCTTTGGTTACACTTCAAAATACATATGTATAATGCAGCGTTCAAATATTGTGTAACTGTTTCAGCCTTTTATATTTTATCCTTAATAGCATTAGATTTTACCAACACTTTGAAAGCTGAAATGACCACCACGACCTTTGGCAACACTAGACGTGGTCGGGGCCCGCATGTCGGAAAACTTCATGAAGTAGGGGAAATAAAGTTCCTTACAATCGAGACAACCGATAAGTAAGTATTTTGAATAAGTGAATTCATCAAAAAAATGTTTCAAAGCTGATCAGGGTTGGCGTAATCTATATGCATATATTTTATGTACACAGCAATAAGATATAGGCGTTCGTTGCTTACCTTTTTTTTCCTCACAAACAAACACGGATTTTGTTTCTTAAATTCAAACAGTAATATGTTACTTAAAACTTAAGAAGTTCATAATTAATGTTAAAATAGGGATGCTAGCTAACTAAATAGGTAAAGCTTAGCCGTTAGGATACTGTTGGGCATATTTTAAATACTGGAAAACTTAATGTGATAATAAGGTATTAGGAAAATATAGGCCAGGTTCCTGTGAGAAACCTATGAATGACTATTTGTTGAATATCTTCAGGGGCCTTGCACGACTTCGTAGACAGACAGATGTTGTTGACGTCATTTACCAGGATACCTATGTGTATGCCAACGGCTGCGCATGCCTGGTTGACTGTCAGAATAAAACAGAGGATCTCGGCGACAAACAGTGTTGGTCTTATGATACCAGTGTTTGGGTATGTGTACCTGTGATCTTGATGTAGTCTTTGCATCATGTCTCCCTTCTACCTCCCCAACTAATTTCCATTGCATAGCTCTCTCTCTCTCTCTCTCTCTCTCTCTCTCTCTCTTTGTGCATATTATGTACGGAAGAAAAGAAACAAAGTTGAATATTTTTCTGTATCTTCTCGTTGTATGACTCTGCACAAACGAACCGCAGGTTAATCGCAGACATGGTAAATGAATTTTCAATGGGGCGTCATGCTTCAGTATACGCCTATCTTGCGCCTTTTCATTTATCTTCATATTTGGTCCTTTTTCAATTTGATCATATTATTTCCTTACACAGGGTCTTGACAGAATCGACCAGACAACGCGACTGCCTAACGGCAAGTTCAACGTGAAGGGTACAGGAAGTGACGTCGATGTGTATATATTTGACTCTGGGGTTTATGCCGAGCACCAGCAATTTTTACGTAAGGACAACAGCAGTCGGGTGACATTTGGAAATAAAGCAGACGCCAGTTGGTCAGATACAGACATCAATGGTCACGGGACGCACGTTGCTGGGACTGTTGGAGGCATTACCACGGGAGTTGCCAAGAATGTTAAGTTGATCAATGTGAAGGTATTGAACGACGAAGGTAGCGGTTATACCAGCGGAATTATGGCAATGTTAGAGTGGGTCCGTGATCAAGTGGACGTGACAAAACGAAAGTCCATCATCAATATGTCCTTAGGGGGACCGCAGCAAGACCTTTTCGATGATCTAGTCAACACGCTGGTGACCGAGGCTGGAATTATAGTCGTTGTCGCCGCGGGGAATGATAACTCACTTTCATCGTTCACGTCACCCGCCAATGCCGAGGAAGCCATAACAGTCGGGGCAACGTGGGACAATGACGACAGGGCCTATTTCTCCAACTATGGGCCCAGGGTGGACATATGGGCCCCCGGACAGTTCATCCTGAGTGCCTACGTAGGTAGCCCAGATAGCTCAGCTATATCCAGCGGTACGTCTATGGCTTGCCCCATGGTGGCCGGTGCCGCCGCTGCCTACATGAGTACTCTGGACCACAAACCATCGCCAGCAGAGGTAAGACAACACCTCGTTGCCACCTCCATGGATAACGTTGTCACTAACATCCCTGAGAAATATTGTTACAAGGTGACAATCTCCAGAGAAGAAGGTTGTTATTGGTGGATGGGAACATGTGAACGGGAGATTTGCCTGCCCGGTTCCTCTGTAACCAGACTTTTGAACGTTGGATGTGACCCCTCACAAAGCAGTACAGTTGTTATTTAGCTTGAGACGCTTTAATTTAATTATTTGTCATTTTGCCGATGTGACAAAGGACGCAATCTTCACTGTTACTTTAAGGATATTAATTGTCACCCTTCGACAAAAAATCCTTATTTACTGACTTACATGCATTCTTTTGGGTAATTAACAAATCTTCATTGTTCAGTGAGTGCCTTAATTAACATTTACACATATGCCATGTTACGGATGACGTCATTATAGCGATTTAGGGTAACGATAAATCGGCTTCTCAAATTTCTCTTTCACCTGAGCACACACGTTTACTGTTTTACTGTTTCAGCGCCGATTTAATGACATCATTTGGTACTCCAAAAGCCTGCCAGCGATTTTCTTATAAGTCTAAGCAAGATTTAGTGGTTGATAAAGCAAAATGATGCCTTTGTTTAAAGAAAATCTGTAATCATAACTTCGTAACAGAAACATTTAAACCAATTCGACGGCACAGCATTTTATGTTATACTCTCCTGGACAACTCTGCCAATTTTCGTGATAAAATCATGTTCAGGGATGAAGTGACGTCCCATATCGATTGCTATCTCCCCTCAAAATAGAAAGGTGTTAAAATGACGCTTGAGTTGCCTATTGCAACGAAAAAATATAAACGCCGATATTTTATATTTTGAGGGCTTTTTCATTATTTTAAACGAGCAGAAAGATAGATGCGTTATTAACTAATTTGATGCAGGAAAAAAATCATTTTCGGTATTTGGATGATAATAAATGATTGCAATAACCTATAAGGCAGACAAACTTGTTAGAAATTCTATAAAACACTGTTCGATGATACATTAATGTCAATTAAGTCCTACAAACATTCAATATTTTTAATAAATTTGATTTGATTTCAGCAGCATCTTGATAGACAATTTTAATTAAAATTTTAACGCCTGAAGTGCGCACTTTTGGTTCCCCTTTTTTGGTCCATTCTGAAATGCAATAATATCACGAAGTTTCTATCTGCGTACACGAAATATATCATAATTAACAATGATTATAACGTTATGTTCGAAATGCCATCAGTGTAATTGCATAGTAACGCTTATATCCATGAACAATAAAGCCGTAGGGCTATAAAATGGATAACAACTACTGATTTTGGTGGGAGAACGGATTTTCATGTGAAAAACCTACTTTCTGAATCTGTTCCGACATTCTAAGTTACTCAAATGTTATTTTTATTTGTTTACTTAATATGTTTTTTTTTTTCATAACCTTTTAAAATATTTTTAAAGAGGGTAGCCATCTATGAAGGTCCACGTGGTCCAAGCACGAAATTCAGAATAATTACAGAATGTTTTTCTGTATCTTCTATTAGTATTCGGCACCAGCCGCAAGCTATTCGCAGAATTGGTAAAGGTACTGTCAGTGGGGTGTCATGGTTTCAGCTTCAGCATACCTTCCCATGGGTAGGCTCAGAAACTTGACGGTGCAAGGGCAAGGATGAGTGATAGCCCAGAGTAACACAAACATAAGGTAGTAAACTTTTATCCTCACTCAGAATATGGTATCAGGACAATTCCCCCCCCCAGACAATTCCCCCCCGGACTATTCCCCCCGGACAATCCCCCCAGACAATTCCCCCCTGGGCAATTCCCCGCCGGACGATTCCCCCTCCCCGAAGAATATATATATTTATTTACAAACATAAAGTAAAGAGTACAAAGTTAAAATCTTTTCATCCATTTTCTGAATATTTCTTAGTGTGATGATGCAAATCAAGGATAGATAATTTTATTAAACAAAATATTTATAAAATACCTGTTTACCTGTTCATCTGTTTACCCCACCTTTACCTGAAGGATATAGGTGGTTATACTTCGATTACATATTTAATAAATATTCCTGTACTTGTACTCAATGAAAAGGGAATTTGTTATACAATAATTTGTTTCGTGATAAAGTTGTCTTATGACACTAAACATATAAATAAAACGGTTGAAATGTTTTAAACTTTACACTTTCTACTTTATATTTGTATATAAATATATATTTCTTGGGGGAAATCGTCCGGGGGTGGGGGGGATTGTCCTAGAATCACTTAGAATATCTGGTGAAATCTGCATGCAAGCTTCGTGACACAGACCCGTTCTGTAGCTTCATGAAGAGGACATTTCTGTCTCTTTTCTTATGTAATAAAACTTATAAGGTACTTGGCGCACCGGTCGGTGATTCTGTGATTGAGCTTTCACGCGCGATATCAGTACCGTTGACACTTAAGCTGGCCGATAGCATCTGTCTGCACCCTTCGTAGCTGAAAGATGAACACAGATTGCATATTTGCCTTAATCTATTTATTTAATAGAGGATGTACTCTCCGTTACACGGACCTTGAGTTTCGCCACATCGGCGGCACTGATGGAAAAGGAAAGCTGATTACTGACCGCAACTGCACACCACACGCAGCACTACCTTCTGCCGCGAAATTTAGCCGGTCATTGACATTTCACGTTGTCCTGCCCAAACACCAAATAAATTCGACAGCATCTACATTGTCAGGGGCGGATCCAGAGCTATTTTCTGACATTCTTCCAAATTAGCTTTGTTGATCCATCCTCCATTTTTGACGGTCTTCCGACAGAAAAAAAAATAGATAACTGTCAGAGTAAACTTGACAATCTGACCGTCTTCCGGAAGACTCAGAGGACTGCCTCATTTCGCCCCTGATTGTATATTCGCCTTAACGCCTCCGTTGCTGAAAGATAAGCACCGATAAAAGATCTGACGGAAAACAAATTAGTCTAGCCGCATTACCGCTTCGAAGAATATGTACTACCTGAACGACAATCAATTCAGCGGATACTTATTGTCCGGCCAGGCACGAAGTGGTTATTCTGACATCGCAGAAAAACGGCAAGTCATTTTTTTCTCGTGCTATAGCATGTGTCTATGTGAGAGTTAGATGTAACGTTTTATTAAATATAAGTTTTATTAAATATATTACTTAAAGGCGTGTTATGACATAATGGATCTTCTTTCTAAATTTATGAATGCTATATAGCGATCAAACAGCAGTGCAGCTACACGAATATACTAAGTATCGCTTTCATCTCATACGCTTACCTGTAACTTCAATAACGTTTTCTAAACATTTTAGCCTCTTTCAAGGATGACGCTTGGGACTGTAGCGAGGATTTCTATCCTCCTTCCCCTCTATATCCTGATTTATGCAGTCATTGCTGAGCCTTATGTAGAAGGCGATCGAAGAATATTCCCCGCAGATGCTACTAACGGTAAGTAACGTACTTTTCGAGCTCGTCGTTGGCGATTCCTTTTCTTTCGTGGATATAAATAAATATATCTTCTATTTAGCTCTCACGGCAACCACTATTTAGAATTTGGAGAAGACGCGAGACATTTGATCCTTTAGCAATCGAGATTATTGCCGTACATCTGAATAAGAAAAATCATTTGGTGATATGTAACACCGGGTGTTGTTTGCAAACATACTAATAGTCGAATAGTGGAATTGAAATGGACCACAACCTAACCTTTGTTTTCTGTTCTAGTTGAACTCCACACCTACACTGGGGACAGTGGAGTACCAGACACTTACATTGTCAAACTAAAGCAGGGAGTGGACCCACAAACCAGTGCGTGCTTCCGCTTTTATTTTTAATGCATTATTATTATTATTATTATTATTATTATTATTATTAGTATTATTATTAGTTCATATCATCCAAGTGATAGGGCCTATGTCGACGTTGACACTGTTTTTCGAAATTACACGCTGGATCGATGGTCTTGTTAGCCTACCCGTACACTATAGTGACCTTCTGTTCAGCATTTCAAATCGTTACCTTACCGTTACTTTGACGTTAACCTTACGCTTTTTTTTTTTTTTTTTTTTTTTGGGGGGGGGGTTCTTTGGTTATATTAGCCCCAGCAAACAGATCGCGTTGGTACCACGTGGCTATAATCTGTGGCTATGACGTTATAATGTGGTAGCAACGCTCTAGCCACGTGATCCCAACGTTGGCTGGGACGTTATGATACATGTGATGGTTATGTTCTCTGTTTACTGGGTATAGCCTCATGCAAATGAGATGGGAGAATACTATAAGTTTCCATTACGTAAACTTGTCTACATTTATCAATCCCTGTTTGCACTTAAAGATAGGCTGAAATAATTGTTGCTGCAAGCTGTTGTCGAAGGCTGCATATTGTCTTTTTGCAAATTGTTGCTGTTACTGGAATTGACAGTGTGGTTAAAAATGCAGTAAATATTTGAAGATTCACAACTGCATGTATGTATTTCATATTCAATTCTTTGTTCCTTTTTCAGCATCAACATTTGTGGAAAATTTGAAGTCCGAGCCATATTCTGTCACAAATGGACGTAGCTCTGCCTTTGAAAATGACCCCTCGGTCGGGGTGATGATGGACTTCGGGGACACGAAGATGGTTGTAGTCGAAACACAAGAGGAGTGAGTATAGTTTTAATATGTCTGACCTATTTTTCCCTTTATTTCTGGAATATCCATTCACAGTGTTAATGTCATTGTTGATCTTTCTTTATACATATATTTACACATATTACACATGACCGTTTCAGCTGGTGACGACACCGATGTGCAATTGGTTACTTTAAATGCATTTTCTCTCTAAGATACCGTTAAAACAGATTGACAATTGGATTTACCTGTTTAATAAATTTTAACCAACATCTCCAAAGGATGATCGGTGTTAACAGTCGAGATAATGAAAATGGTAAAGTAAGGGTATATGTTATAAGGCAAATTCTCCAATTCACTTTCCGTTGACTACCGTGCCTTTCAACGAAAGCCCTTGGGTAACATTTTCTTATTGTGCAAATTACTGCACGTCCATCGTTATATATCTACAGGGGTCTCCGTCTACTGCGGGGGAGGGTGGACGTGGTGGAAGCCATTTACCAGGACAGTATAGTGACCACGGCACAGGCACCAGTATGCTACGTCCCGTGTGAGTGTCCGGCGGCTGAGGAACCTGTGGATAACAACGTATGCCCACCGAAGACGGCTGCAACAGATTGGGTGTGTATGGCTTTTCAGATTTTTCGCCAACAAGCACAGGTCTACATGAATAACTGATGTATTGTAGTCATGGGGTCTTGTAAGTCAGAAAGATGGTGATGGGGCCTTATATGCCGCTATTATATAGATCTATTATGTCTGGAGATAATATATTGCTTTCTTGCACTGCTGTTTCCTTGAGAAGTAGGGGGAATTATAGCGTCACCGGTAAGTTTTGATATATAATCTTTGTTAAGAATTAAAGATAGGTTAAATAACAACAAGATTAATTTTTACTCTTTACTTTTTTCACAAATAGGGCCTTGACAGGATTAATCAACCGAATGGTCAACTGGACGGCAAATTCAATGTCATGGGTACCGGAAGTGACGTCAACGTCTATATTTTTGATTCAGGGATTTACGCGGAACATCAAGAATTTTCAAACAGCGACGGCTCCACACGTGTTTCTGAGGGTTTCAAAGCCTTGGACAGCTGGAACTTTACCGACATCTATGGACACGGCACCCACGTGGCCGGGATAATTGGCGGGAAAACAGTGGGCGTGGCAAAAAACGTCAATCTTATCAACGTGAAAATACTAAATGATGCTGGATCTGGGCAAGTCAGTTGGGCCATATGGGCTATGTACGAAGCAGCGTTTCCGATACTCGCCTCTGGTCAGAAGTCTATTATGGTGCTGGCATTGCAGTCCAGTCGCAACGATGCTTTTAATGATGTGATACAGACATTTACTAATTATGGTGTGACAATAATAACGGGGTCTGGCAACAATAATGGCCTGTCATTTTACCAATCCCCCGGTAGTTCCGAAGCCGCCATCACTGTTGGTGCATCAGCCGCAGGAGACACCAAGGCCATCTATTCCAACTATGGGCCCGAGGTAGACATTTGGGCTCCGGGCACGGACATACTCAGTAGCGCAACCGGCTCCCCGGACGCCTACGACCAAGGTAGCGGTACATCAGTTGCTGCCGCTTTTGTTGCCGGCGCGGCCGCCGCCTACATGAGCTCGCTCGATTACCGACCTGCACCAGCAGAAGTGGCGGCCTATCTCATTCAGCAGGCTACAGACAACGTGATCACTGACAGCCCGACTCAACATAACTGTCGATGGGAAGCGACATGTTACGGAGCACATTTCTGGAGTTGCAGAATTCAGTGGGTATGTGATAGCATTTCCACAACAACCAGATTTCTTCACGTCGGGTGTAACTCTGATGCGACAGTTAAAAAGTAGCTTATTGCTTTTATTTTTGATTTTCTGGTTAATTATATTATACGAAGGACTACAACGTTTGGGATAAACTGTTAAGAAAATAACTACCGATACGAAATAAACATCTACCAGAAATTACAAACATTGGAGAGCCATTCAAATTAAATTATTAAATATCATATTGGGTCTATAATAAGTCAAACTGTCTGACCAGAGGAACATAACTTATTGTGAAATTATATTTTTAAAGCCTTCTCTTATTTTTCCATATAAATATTCTGCAGTTTATTATCTTGTTTATTCTCATCTGAAACTTGTATGGAATCGCATACGATGAATAAATATTGTCTTTGGAATGGAAAGTACTTGTCAAACCTTACAAAAACTTAATGAAAACCCGTTCAACTTGCGCTGATTCAAATCAATTAAATCTGTTACCACACCTTCTTAGTAATTATCAAATAAGTTGAAGAGATTAAAACCATGTGACCTGCAAAATGTCCACTGGTCTCCTCACTTATCTTTATATATTTATACATGCAGCAATAAAAAATTGACAGACAAGAAAAAGCAAACAAAAAACCTACACTGGAGATCCATTTCATATTATTTCTTCTTTCTGTTGAAAGTCCCTGTGTTTGTGTGCGTTCGCTGTTCTTAATTATGTACGTAACAGATAAAAATAACTTTCAAAATGCTGGTAACACAACACATTTCATTTCTTGTACGTAAAAATCACCCATGCCGAGACATACATGCAACGATTGCGAATACAAAACAAGACCGCGATTGAATGAGTCCAGTCTGAATTTGTGAAAACTGTTTGGAACTCCATTCATTAGACTGTGATATGTATGCAGTAATGGTCATCAGCTCTTGATGCTGAAGACAAGACCGATGTATCATCCTCACGGTGTGTGATGTATAAAGTCAAGTCACAGCACCGGGTATCCTTCATGCACCGTGGTGTAAAACGACCTAGACCTTTCAATCACCCCTGTCACAGGGATACACTGCAGCCCCCGCTGACCAATACTAGGGTACTAATATATATATATATATATATATATATATATATATATATATATGGCCACTGTTGGAGTCGCGAAAGAATCAAAATCAGGATCCGATTTCCAAATCCATGTCTTTTCCTTATCACTGCGCCTCGTGAATTACAGGGGAACATACATGTATAAATGTCCATTAAATTACCTAGTCATGCTTTGTTTAGACGTATTCATGCTGGTTCACTCCACATGAATTTATGCCTTTTAACTGTTTGTATAGTTCTGCTTATATTTCTGGGTACAGGGCAGCTGCATAGTTAAAATATTAAAACCAATGGAAGCTTTCTCGTAGGACTTTTGCCATTACCCATCGCTGTGATCTCTCACAAATGATATTGGCCAGTCTATTTAATTGCATGAATACAGGGTCAATGCAGCCCCACATCTACCTGAATGGTGGACATAGCTACATATAAAATCAGCGATCTTTTGTGACATATTAAATAATAGCATGGTACTGGGTAAACTTCAACGTGCAGCGGTGTAGAACGACAGAAACCTTCATGTGATATTGATGTCACCAATCCCGCCAATATACCGGCTTACACCTTGGTGCTCTATACAGCCAACGTATTTTAGAAGGGAAAGGTAAGTTTAGATTACTGTAGTGTCCGCTTGTATGTCTCATATCCTCGTACGTATTACAGGGGCGGATCCAGGATTATTTGAAGGGAAGGGGGCGGAGAGACAGACCTCGGACGCAAAGTCGGCCATCTTTCCCTTTGTGTGAGGCTCGGGGCCCCTGTAGAGCAAACAGTGGCCTTTGGTACGGTTTACAACTATGATTTAGCTTGTCAAAATTCTAATTTCAAGAGGGTATATTGGTGATACGGTACATATATTTTTCAGAAACTGAAGGGGGGGGGGTCAGGACCCCCCTGACCCCCTCTAAATCTGTTTTACATTTATTATAAATTGAATAAATAATATTACATACCGATTTTCGTCTTTAAAAAATTAGTCTACAAAGAGTTTACAAATGATCGGCAATCTGTAAGTAGGAAAATACTTTGAGAAGTGTGTTTCGTGACGCCAATGCATACTACTTTAATACACGCTGCCCGCCCAATATATTGATGGAACGGATGCATATGTTAGCAGAAATGTCATATTATTTGATTTCAGGATTTTTTTCAAAATGTCCACAACACGCCAGGCGGAGGTATGGGCTAAGATTGACGGTGCAAACTCTGCGACCAATACTGTAGAAGAAAACTTGGACCTCTACAGCCAGTGGGCACCAAGCTATGACCTAGATGTTACAGTGAGACATCTTTGATTATAAAATTTAGCAATTTTTTTTACAATTTTACACCCTTACTTTTATATATTTCAAATCACACACATACTCCCACACACACACACACACACACACACACACACACATGACTACATGTAGGCCTATAGATAAATAGATAGATATACCTCTTGTAAAAATACATTTACTTAAACATTATTTTTGCTGTATTTTTCCATATTTGCTCCTTATCGTGATCGAATTGAACATAAAATTGACTTTTGTAGGAAATGCGACCCAAAGGGCCAGCCATTGTTGCAAAAGTGCTGGAATTAATTTTTGGAGAAAACAAAGATGCTTTGATATTGGACGCAGGAGCGGGCACCGGATGGGTCGGGAAAGCGGTGTGTCTTGTCCTTTCTTATCTCTCAACTTACCCAGTACCGTAGCTTCAAAATAATTATTGTTTTGATGGGAATTTTCATCGATTGCTTCTTAGTTGATTCGTGTCTATCGTAACTTTGGCGATATCTTTCACACGTTGGTTTGCACGGATATAGCAATCAAGGTTTAGCACCCAGTGTTTCCTTACGTCTCCAGTAACCAAACAATGGTAAATACACATATGTATATAAGTATAGCAGGGGATACGTGTCGCGATAAAACAGTTATCTGGCAAAATCAGTGATGTTTATTTTTGCTTGCTATCCTTCAGTTCTTTTTGTGGTAAAAACTTGTTACGTCCAGCTCGATTCATGTGATCAGTTCTAAATGGTATTAGAAATTATGGCAATTGATTTAATACTAAAAAGGTGCATAAAAATGTTCAACCCAGATTTGTTGATTTTTATCATCAGATTCAAAAACGTGGGTTCACAAACCTGGAGGCTCTGGACGGAAGTCAGGAGATGTTGAACATAGCCAATCAGAAAGGGATTTACAAGAGGAGTATTTGTGGTTTGTTAGGGCCGAATAGATTGGATATCGAATCAGGTATACTGACTCAACACAATGTGCAAGCTAACCTTATGATCTTAATATAGAAATGGCACATATAGTATACATTGAATATGATCAGAATCACACGGTCTGGAGAGATGGGATGTGCCCTCGTAAATTGTAAATAGGTGGCATAAATAAAATGTGTGAAATGATAACAAAGACATACACTGTACTTCCAGTGACATATAACTAAATGAACAGTGTTTTGGTACAATCGTAACATCATTGATACTTTATCTTGCTATCTTTTGGATGGGAGGTTTAAGTGCATGTTTTGTTCAGTATTGTTCTACTTTAAATAGATTTATTGATCAAGATTATAAATTGCCTTTGTTAGAAAATGAAACTGAACTTTTTAGCCCATGATTGCAGGTTATTATGACTGCGTGGTATCTGTTGGCTGTTTGGCGGCGAACAACGTCGATGCCAGCTGCCTTCCAGAACTGATTAGAATCACGAAGTCAGGTACGTTCATTCATGGTAATAAGAAGTGGTAATTAATGGGAGGCATCCGAAATAAGCAAACATGTTCGAGGCACCGCACTCTGCATGACGTCACACAAAACTAGAGAAAGTACAAACATACGCAACATTTGTTTTAATTATCATTTTTTTTATTCTTAGAGAGTTTAAAAGTGACATCCTAAACATTGAATTTGCATCGTTTTGCTACACAATTAAATCCAATAGAACTCTGGACAATACAACCCAAAAAAATCTACGGACAACCTTATAGATATGTCTGGTTTTAATCGTTGACGCATCTCATTTCCCAGTCTGCTATTACGTCTGACCCTACTCTCCTCTAATCCCGCGAAATCTCGCCTCATTTAACAAGAAGTCCCTAGGCATTGGGGTCTTTCTAATAATTCCCATTAACAATATTAACTGCAGTCCACGAAGGGAATTACGTTTCATCTACTTTCTTTACAGGCGGGTATGTTGTCATGGCGACTAGAGAGGAACATATTCCAGACTGTGGGTATGACGGCAAGAGCTGGAACGACTGGCTGAAGATTCACGAAGACAACGGGCTTTGGAAGATAGTGGAAATACGAAAGGAAGAGAAATATGTGGCCGATGTTGCTACGGGCATCATTTATATATACCAGGTCTTATAGAACTACATGTACCAGTCAAACTGTCCCATGTGATATTCCGTATATATCTCTTGCGGGCTTAATATATGATAATGTGATAAATCTCATTCTTAATAATGGTATATATATATATATGCGACGTAAATCAACTCCTATATTGCGTCAAGATAATCCATAGTGCGTTGGGTAGCTTCCTAAAACAAATGTATCTTTGTTTTTTTTTTTTTTTTTTTTTTTTTGAGTTTCCCCACCTAGACCCCATTCCCATACCTAGACGGATCTAGCTGGACCGCCCATCCCCGAGGGGATTCTTGCTAAATTGCGTTTAGATTAAGCCCCTGTCTGACACGCCAGCTGAAGCTGCTAATCAATAGGTAATTACTCCTTAACAACTTCAGTAGGCGTGGCAGACCTCAGAGTTGAATGTAATTGAATGCAAGTTATCGAGATGGGTCGATCCTGCTAGATCGATCTAGGTATGGTAATGGGGTCTAGGTGGGGAAACTCTTGATATATTAGTGCCTAGTGTTAGACATACATGTAGTGCTTATTGCATGGATATATTTGCTTTAGTACTACTAGAAAAAAATTAAGTATTCCAACAAATGTTGTTTTCAATAAGATCAAACTTATAAGTAAAAGCTGTCAACAACTCATTGGTCTTTTGTCATATTCGAACTTCAGGTGACGGTATACATTGTAATCGTAAAACACTTTCGACATTTTACTTGCTTCTAGGTGTTTATTGCACACTGGGGAACTTTCGCCAATTCAGAAAAACACAACCTTGTCCGTAGTATCACGGATGGATGAGGGCCGTCGTAGTTAAGAAATGTTCATGTTATGTTCAGAAAGAAAATGACAGAGAGAAAAACCTGTGCGCGTAGCTGCCAATATGCCGTCGTATCTGCCGTATGACGTCGTGTATCCTTCTCGGTACTCGCTAAACCAATAAGTTTCAATCCACTCATTTTGGTTTGATATATATGTCACGTGACTGCACACCGGCTTGTCCTCCCCATTGCATTAAAAAAATGAAGAAAAGTATACGGTGTGATTCGAACTCAAAATGTTGAATTTTACAACGGGAACCTTTTGTTCCTGTCGCTGTATTACGTAAGACCTCTGAGCTTACGTCTGTTATAGGAATTTAAATATTGTTCAGCGCCTTTCAAATGTGATAAGATCCCCTCTTATATATAAAATGGGTGTGATGTACATATATAATACATTTATTTTGGACGTTGAACATTAGTGCTATCGTAGCATCAGTATTCTGGTGGTCTATTTAATACAAGAATGGGTGTTCTATTCCTAATTATATAATGAGACGATATTATACGTTTCGTCTTTTTTTTTTTGGGGGGGGGGAGTGGTTTAATCGACGCTTAAAATAGGGCGTGCAGTGCCGTCCACTATTTATAGCCTGCATTGCGTCATCGCCCATGATACGCGATGTTGCATAGAGGCTACAGTGTATTATATGGGGCGAGTATGAGCGAGTTATGGAATCGAGACGCTTGCGCTCGGTCGCAATGCTCGATGCTTTCGAGATACGGGGCCCTGGTGTCTTCTGCTCGTGGTCGGTGAGGTCACACCTACTACATGTTAACACGGCTGTAACGTCGATTCTTCCTGTAAAAACTTGTTATTTATCGTATGGATTTATGGGGTTAACTGATTCTCGTCCTCTCTGAACGACTATGGAATCTGCTGAGGGCCTTGTTCTGCGGCTAGACAGAAACTTAGGTAAAAATTATATGGTATTATATGTGAATCTTATTGGAATACATTATCGGACCCTCTTTCTTTACAATATTGTGTTGGTATCGTGTTATACGCGCTGTCTTAAGTTTTTTAACTTAAAATTCCAAACCTAAAAACAGCATTTAAAGCAAAACAAATACAAACTGCACGAAGGAAAAATTGTAGGCAAATTTTATTCAACCAAATTAATAAGCACTCTGTTGACAAATATTAGATTAATAGCAATAGTCTTTGTAGGAATACTGAATAGTTAACTAACATTGCACACAACTTTGGAAAAGTAAGTATAGCAAAATATTGACACTTTTGAATAGTATCAGAGCCACATGCAATTAAAAAAGAAAAAAAAAACAATAACGATCAAACTGCTTTTTTTAATTTGTCACTTTCGAGAGCCAAAAATAGAATCCGCAGGATCGGCCTTTAAGCCATACCATGCATGCTGGAATCCGTTTAAGAATTCCTCACCATCAATATAACCATTACAATTCTGGTCAATATCTTCGAAGATGTTTTGAACTGGGGCTGTGTTGCGAAGGATGATAAGAAATTTGGAATACTCGTCTACTGTCAGCTTGTCATCGCAGTCGAGGTCAACTGTGTGAAACCAGTTCTGGGAGGCTTGGACAAGTGCCTCATTTGTATTACAGACTTCCTTCTCGAAAGCTGGGAGCAGTTCCTTAAATGTTATGGACGTCTTGTAGTTAGTGTTTTCGTTCGACCACCATGTTTGATATACTTTGGATAAAATACCATGTACCGCCTTAGCTCTCCAAGATACCAGAACTTGTTCAGCTCGCTTTGTTGTTAAATCAATAAATTCCTCTTTAGTGACCAAACCATCTTCGTCAACATCAAATATATCAAATAATGCCTTTTGCTTAGAAATCCAGTGGCCAGTAAAATTTCTCTTGCGGTCCTGTAAAAATTCGAATGAAAATCATATGTACAAAATAGGTTTATAAATTTGTTTCACGAAATTTCGCTATTGAAATGTATATGTTTGGGGAAATATAGAAGAATGTTAAAGATTTTCTTTCCCCGGGGTCACATTGTACTCAGCACTGAATGTAAGCTATTTCAGAATAAGTAAGTCGTAATTTCTTATATAATTGCATATTCCTTGACCCATTAGATTAGTCACTGCTGTTCACTTCTTACATGCCCAGAACTACACGTGCTTATCTTGAATACATAGGTGTTTCGTCTGTTTTGAGTAAAGAATCTCGAAAAATATATTTATTTTTTATTTTTTTATTTTTTCATTTTGGAGGGACGTAAGAGGCCTAAAAAGCATGAATTCATAGGTGCTTGTGCTGAAAATTAGAGAGAGAATAACGTCGCCTCACCACCTCGCATATTACAATAAATTCCACATAGATTAAAATCCCAGATAGAGATCATGACTAAAATTGTTAAGTTCGAAGATAAAACATATAACATCGTAACTGTGGATTTTCAAAGATACATTTCTGAGGATACAATATTCATTTATTTTAACTAGACATTTTTGATGTTCCTTCTAAAACTGTCCTCATTTAGCCTGTATAATTTTTTTCTTATAATTAATGGTATGTGTGGCTAATATTTCCAATTACATACACATACTACACGACCAAAGATTTTTGGTAATCCAACTATTCCAAGCTACCTGCAGTGTAAATTGATCGGTACCACGAGTAGTTGCTAGGTTGACACTGTATGGTTCTTATAAAGCTAAGCTAGTCTAACTATTGGTAATACATGTAGCTTGTCAACATGGATAGAGATTTTAACGCATGACTTACCTTCACATTATTTGAAGCAACAATGGTTTCAACAAGCACCACAAGAAGCAGAACTCCCAATTTGGTGACCGACATTTTAATAGTTTTCCTTTTCAGGGCTTCTGAAAAAAAAAAAAAAAAAAAAAAAAAAAAAAAAAAAATATATATATATATATATATATATATATATATATATATATATATATATATATATATATATATATATATATATATATATATAACCCATAGAACCTTGAATATTGTAGAATCTTGTCGGATCCGTTGTTTTGAAGGAGTTGTGTGTTTTTTAGATATAAGAATGTTTTAATGCGTTCAGTGATAGTCCCCTATCCGGATGTAAATCTTTTATATCTGCCAGTATTACAAAGTAAATTTACCCATTTCATCATTCAATGTAAACATGAAACTACATTTGTCAAATGAAAAAATAAGACACCTTCGAATGGTTTTAACAAAATTGATTGCTAAGGTTTCTTAGTTATATCAGATATAAAATGTATATGTAACCATTTATATAATAGAGGTGTTTCAATAACGTGTTTATTTCTCAATAGAATTTTGTAAAAGTACCCATATAATACCAACTTTATTTTCTTGTGTTCACTACATAATGATGAAATATCCCATGTAGCTGAGAAAAGCAGTTGCTGATCACTTCATTGGTAGCGACACACCTGACTACACACCTTTCTGTCCATATATCTAATATGAGATCTACGTTTTTTATTTAAAAAAAAAAACGCAATTTTTACCTAGGCACACCTTTGGAAGTAAAATATCCCATATAAAATGTCACGTCGGTAGTAATAAACAAACCAGAGGCGCAAACTCTGTATTAAGCCTAGGTCCCAACTACGTTTTGGACGCACGGTTTTTAGGTTCATTGCGTCCGGCTAAGACGTAGCTAGATCGCAGTGAAGAAATCAAGTAATTGGTGAAAAGCTGTTTGCGTCCTCCAAAAGTCGCACGATGGACGTGCTCCTCACGCACGAACTCCCACGTTTTCCCCATTTTTTTGGCCGTAGACCACACGTAGCAGCCCGTACGTTCGGTTGGGACCTAGGTTTTAGACACCACTGAGACGAAACCGTAACTATAACCGATGAAAGATATTTTTGTTAAGTATTACATTGCGACAACAGTTGCAGGCAAGAAATCCTACATATGATTAAACTTGGTTGTAAAGCGCTAGAAGACATGTCTCGAATCTGGAAATATATTTCTGCAAGGAACAAAGGGCGTTAAGCCATGACCATGGACAAGCTGAAAGGGTCCACAATGCAAAAACGTTGAACAACATGAGTAACCAGAACACTAGGGCCCCTAGTAGGGGTGGTAATGTGTCAAAAATAAAGACCCATTATTGTGCACGTACATGTGATTTGAACAAAGGATGTGGGGGACACAGGGGTGATTAAGTTGATCGAGATATAAAAAATGACCACACAGAAATTGGAATAACGTAGTCTTGGAGCACTGTAGCCAATTTGCTAGGAGGATTATTTGCACCGTCACCGTCTGAACTAGAAAGCTTCACCCCAGGTTTTAACGTATTAAAATAGAAAGTGGTATAGGAAGACCTCATGTCTGTCTGAAAGAAATATATTAAAAATCAAAGCTAACTGTTTTGAGAGCTCTAATTGCACGCAACCTTCTAAATTTTCAGTATACCACCTGTATATATGGTCCTTAGAAATATTTTCACCCCATTAGTTTCTTTCCCTACTGTTGCTCAAAACACCAGTTTTTAAGGCGGCTAGCAGTCTCAAATTAATTTACTAATTAAACATGTATTTATTCTGCTTTGAAATCTAGTATCCACGCGAATGGGACTGAATATTTCCCATGCTTTTATGCGAATTATAAACTGTTCAAATAAATGTCGTTGGAAATAGTAGTTGACTCACAGAAGTCCTAATTGCACTCCAGTAGCCATTCCTTTTCACCGAAATCAACGACAAAATGGATTTATCACCAATCGCGCTAATGTTGTTTCATATTCTCTATTTAAGCTCATTTTTCACACTTGCTTTGAGCAAACTCTTACTGTGAAATTCAATACACGTAGCTTACCAGATGGCCTTTCTACCCGTCTAATAGAACCGCGTCTGATCATATGCTTCAAGTCTTCGGGAGTGATGTCTGTTTAAATCCAATAATATATTGTTGCCTTCGGCGTGATATCAGTGATCCCGTATTTCACTGTATATCCCCTATCTTCGTAAACTTAACAAGTTGAACATAATTCTCTTTAAATGTAAACATAGTCTTTTATTGTCATATGGGCTTCCAAGACAATGAAAATGCTACTTAGTTATGGTGGTTCTTTAGCAATGATCATACACAAATGTGTTTGCAAACCCAATGGTAAGTCTAGTGAGAAGAGTAGTATTTTTTCGAAATAACCCATGCATTTCAAAATGTATTTTAAGAAGTCCGTCTAATATCATACATCGTATATACATGTATAGTGAAATAGCAATAAGAGTCACCGCTACTGCAATCTGCCCAGCTGCCGAGTAAGGCGCTGCAAACTACAAACGAACAGTATATTTCACAGCTATAAGAGGCATTACGCTGTTTTAACTCCAATATTTTTAAATTCCAAAAAATTAAAAATTTAAAATTTGGGAGACAGCAGCGACGTTTCCGGGATGGGACCATTCCACGTCCTCCCGACCCGAGGTGGACACTCTGGCTCCAAGGCCACCAAGTCGATATGTATTGCACATTTTTTGGTCAAACACGGTATATTTAATTGTACAGCATGGCATATCATATGAGTGTTAACTTAAACATACGTTTGTTCAAGTCCGCATTAGAAATAGACTTGGATGGTTGGACGTAATTAAGTTTCTGATATTCTAAGTAACAAGCTTAAGATAGATAGGTATGTGGACAGAAGGTCAGGTCATATTCAATAAAACATTCGGAATCCCAGATGGCTATGTGATTGATACAATACCAGTCGTTGAGCTGTACGTGAAATATTACGAGTGTATTGTCGAGCCGCAAGCTGGAGGACAAGGCTGAACACGCCTT
>NW_019773847.1:1035104-1049118 GCF_001039355.2 Lingula anatina | reverse complement strand
ATTAAAAAATAATAATCCGGGTTTTTAGATTTTGTTACTGTCATCACTGAGAAAACAGAAATGCATAAATTTTAATGAACGTTTTCGATGGCATTTGTTTGCAAATTCGTTTGGAAAGCATGCTTTACAAATGTACCGATTACAGTTCGATGTGCAAAGACATCTTTTTATTTCATTAAGCTGAATTCACAACAATAGAACCAAACGTTAAAAATTTGAAGTGCACTGATTAAATGCTTTAAAGAACACAAAGTAATAAAAACGTAGCAAGCAAAGTATGTGTTCAATCCCATAACACAACAGTGGACTTAAATGTACAAGAAATAAAATGAAGCAGCGATATTTCTGAAAATAAACGAAGAAGAAATGTGCAATCGAACTGGATAAATATCAAAAAGAAACTATTTTGCTCCAGCTGAATTTGTCAATTTCTGGAGGCAATTAAGAATTCACCAGGATTAGGCGCCTCGTCATACCATGTGTGATGCATTCCGTTCAAGAATTCTTCACCATCTATACTACCGTTGCCGTCCAAGTCGGTAGCTTTAAATACTAATTCAACAGGGGCTGTGTTGCGGAACACCGCAATGAACTTGGAATACTCGTCTTCTGTCAGTTTGTCATTGCAGTCCAGGTCAAATGTGTGGAACCAATCCCAAGCGTTTATGTCGACTGCCTCACTAGAATCATCGACCTCCTTCTCGAGAGCTGGGAGCACCTCTCCAAAGGTAATGGATGTTGCAAAGTTGGTGTTTTCGTTGGACCACCAGGTTCTATAAGAATGGGAAATGATACCATATACCGCCTTAGCTCTCCAAGATTCCAAGACATTTTGAGCCCGCTGCGCTCTTAAGTCAATGAACTCTTCCTTAGTGACCACACCGTCTCCATCCATGTCAACGAGGTCAAAGAGCGCCTTCATCTTAGAAACCCAGTGTTCAGTAAACTTTATATTGGATTCCTAAAAAAACATGTAACCAGATACGAAAAATGTACAGTAGTATGTAATTAGAAGAACACTGCTACAGTTTAGGGTTAGGCAATGCCAATGGTCAGTGAAAACAATTTTGGAATAGTTATCGTTGAAAATAAAGTTGGAATACATGTTAAAAATGAAGCAAAAGCACTACACACACACACACACACACACACACACAGGTATATTCTATTACTGCAAACAAAACACACTATTTTATTTAGTATTTCCATGAGGTACTGGTACTCAACCGGTAGCAACAGCCCGTAGATAAAAACTATAGTGGGAGTGTGCCTGAACCTACCTTCACAGCATTTGAGGAAACAATACCTCCCCACAGGACTACTAGCAGAAGAACTCTTCGAGTTTCCATGATGGGAAAGTCCACGGTGATCGTGTATGGTTTCCTACAAATGAAGTATATTTTTGTGACTAATTTGAACCAGCTATAGAACAATCTGAACCATGTGAACATATCCTAGGTTACCTTTGACTGAGGAGTATATCGACCACTAATATCCATTTAATTCATATTATAATTAATGACAGGCCATAGTCTGAACAACAACACAGTGGTCTATATTTACAAAACCACATTTATGTCTGACAGAATCGATTAAACACCATCCAAATACCAAACCAAGCCAACTGATTGAACACCATAGCCGTATACAGCTGCCGTAATTTTCAAAATACGACATCGGTACCATATAAATATTGTCGGCCCAGTGCCTCCATAAAACAGCGTTTAATTGTCAGTCTCAAAATAATTGCATTTTATTATCAAACACCCCATCGATAACGAGCTATAAAATTATCAGTGTGGCTCTTAGAGCTAGTATCCAAGTTAATAGATCTGAACTTTCCACACGCTTCTAAATTGTTTAAATAGTTGTTGCTGGAAATAGATATAACGTAGTCCTTATTATCATACCCTAGCACGTCACTGTCCATTCGTTTTTTACTGATGGGTTTTAATATGACATATAATTCGACGGCTAAATTCATTCATTGGTCGTGCCTCCTATTAATTTTCAACCTTTCTAAACACAAATTATCACCCTTACCAAGGTATGTTTTGAACAAACTGGTACTGTGAAATCCAATACACGTAACTTACTAGATGGTCTTTCTTCCCGTCTAATAGATTCGTGTATGATCCAATGCTTCAAGTCTTAAAGAGTGATGTCTGTTTGTATCGAATAATGTATTATTGCCTTCGGCGAGATATCAGTGATCCCGTATTCCACTGTATATTCCCCTATCGTCGTCACCTTAACAAGTTGAACATAATTGTCTTTAAATGTAGACATTGTCATGTATTGTCGTGTGGGCTTCCAAGACAATGAAAACCCTATTAAGTTATGCTGGTTCTTTAGAATATATGATCGATTAAGATATATTTGCAAACCCAATAAGAAATTTGGTGAGTAGTATTTTTACGAATGAACCTACGGTATGCAGTTTAAAACATATTCAAGATGTTCGTCTAATATCATACATTGTATATATGCTGTAATATTAAAGCGTGTCACTGCTACTGCAATATGCCCAGCTGCCGAGTAAGGCGATGCAAACTACAAACAAACATTATCTTTCACACCTAAACCAGGTACAGTGCATTACATTGGTTCACGCCCAACCTTTGCATTGGGATATATTGGCTTATAACAAGCTTGGCGGATTATCTTTGGTCAGTGTCTTTAGTGCTGTAGCGGCCGCCGCCTACAGGGTACATAAACTCTGTCAAACTAAATCGATTGCAAACATTGAAGAAGCATGACTTAGTAAGTTTGGCATTTAAATACATTCTGTGCGTAACATTTTTTTCTATCATTCGAGCATGTTTTTGTATTGCCTTGCTTGTTCTTGCATCCAACTTGTAGTAGAAGGTCATCTTTTACATGTTGTATGCTGTCATTCAAGCTGTCTACAGTCCATTCCTTTAGATTTGTATTCAGATGAATATCCAAAACAAATAGAATGTACAACTTAAAACCCCTTTGACGAATGTGGGTTGTACCTTCAACATTTGTTTTTATTCTATTTTATAGACCAGTGCCTTACTCAAAGTACTATCTCATTTTCGGCTTTTGCAGGTTAACATGACTAGCGCATACACACACGTATTTATTTCATTAATATTATTTTAATATCATGTTAAGCGCACTTTCTTATTAATCGAAATTAAGTTTTCACATTAAATCTCAAACAATGAAAACCGCAAGTAAGGCATGAATCAAAAACAATACTATGCGAATGAAAAATATGAGGATATATTTTATTAAACGAGCTGAATAAACACTGTTTCACCAATGAGTAAAAGAAAAAGCAAAGGCCTAAGTAGGAATACGGAATAGTGAAACCAATCCAAAAGCTGTACTAAACACCCATCGTCTCAGTTTAAACTCAACAACATTGTACTCTATTCTGGAAATGTTAGCAATGCAAGATATAGTCTCTTCTGAATAATGTCAGAGCCACACAATTTTAAAGAAAAAAAAACTATAACGATCAAAAATAAAATCTGCAGGGTCAGCCTTTATGTCATACCATATATGCTGAAACCCGTTCAAGAATTCCTCACCATCAATATAAGCATTACCATTCTGATCGATGTCTTGAAAGATGTCTTGGACTCGGGTGGTGTTGCGAAGGAAGAAAAGCAAGTTGGAATACTCGTCTACTGTCAGCTTGTCATCGCAGTCGGAGTCAAATGTGTGAAACCAATCGCAAAAATATACACAACCGATGTTCTTTGATAATCCACCTATTCCAAGCTACCTGCAATGCAAATAGATTGGACCCAGAAGTTTTTCGTTAGCACCTAATGGTTCCTTTGAGACTAAGCTATTATAACTTCTGGTATTAAGCTTAAGTTGCAGACATAGACAAATATTTGAACGCATGCCTGGACCTACCACATCATTTGAACTAACAATGGATTCAACAACAACCACAAGAAACAGAACTCCCAATTTGATTGCTGGCATTTTTTTATATATAGTTTTCCTTGTCAGGGCTTCTGAAAACACACACACACACACACACATATATATATATATAAAGAAGACTAAAGACATTAAAGAAGCCATTCGGATCAGAAAGATCCAAAACAATACGAGCAGACATGCATTGCGATTAGCCCACATTTACAGATCAACCTCTGTATATGAGAGGGGGTACCAAAACAAATTCAACGCATATTAATCGAACATATTACTTGCTTGATTATTCAATCATAAAGCAGTGGGAATTGCTTCGGTTATAAACTGATTGCATGTACGATAGACCAATTTGTGTGCAAAAGGCACTCAAAATATTTAGCTTAACTTGAAATTATTTAACTTGGTGATTGAGCTAAAAATCGTGGGTAAGCTTGATAGAATCTTACGTCGGTCACAAACATCAATTTGGGCCGTTGTCAGCATCGCTTTCCAGCTTGTTCATCTACATGTACTGTTTCCAAAGAACCGTGTCTTGAAGGATCCGCTGTGTTAAGGGACTGATGTATTTTTTTGTGTTACAGGATTTTTTATTGCGCTCAGTGGTGGTTCCATATCCAGTTGTAAATCTCCGCCAGCATTACGGAATAAGTGTATATCTTCACTTTTCATCTTTCAATGTTACACTAAACAACATTTGCATTTGGGTTGTCAGTTGAAAAAATAAGTTTTGAGTGCTTTCAACAAAAATTGATTGCTGAGGTTTCATCGATACATCCTCAGCAAAAATTAAAAGATATATAGTAAAGATGTATATTTGGAAACATATAAATGAAAGCGCCATGTTGTATCAGTTAACGTGTTTTTCGGAAAAGAATTTTGTAGAAAGAACACGCCAAATACTTGATAACTTTTTAATGATGAAATATCCCATATGGCTGAGGAGTGCATTTCTACGCATTTCTAATTTTACCAAATGGATAACATATGGAAATCATAATTTACGACGTTTTATTTATTTTATTTACGACATATTTTGCAAAGTGAAGGACACATAAACAGACTTATTATATATTGCCATGCTACGCAAAATAGGAATACGTACATTTTATTCCGTTCAACTGAATATGCGATACTAAGACCTGAAAAAGAAAGCACAGTTCTGTTGGAGCAAGAGTTTGATAGAAAACGATATTGAAAAATGTTGTTCCCCACAATCTTAGCTGTAACACAGCACCTATGTTATAATGGGCGGAAACAGCAAAGAATTGGCAGTTCTAAAAAACATGAACAAGTCATGTGAGAGCGTTCGACCGTACGGGAAAGTAACAAACGGATTGCTTTTACACTTCAACTGACATCGTCAATTTCGGGGACCTAATATCAGTTCATACTCATTCGGTATTCCACTTAACCATATATCCTGGAAATCATATATGAATTCCTCACCGTAAAAAAGTGTCATTCTCATCTCTTTCGATAGCTTTCAATATACATGCAATTTGCATGGAGGGCGTGTAGCTCAACTCCGATAGAAGGTTAGGATACCCATGTACTTTCAGTTTGACATTGTTATCGAGGTCAAATGTGTGAAACCAATCCTAGCAATTGCCTCACTCAAACAACCGACTTCCATTTCAATATGCTACTAACAATATTCATTCTCAACAGAGCTCTCAGTTTGATGACTGTCATTTTTACAACTTCTATCTTGCCAATATCATATCCGCATTAAGGTCGCCTTCCAGTGTAAACGGGTCTTGCCAGATCCCTTCTTCAAAGCAATGTTTGGAAAAGATTTCGAAGAAACGATAATCTTGTATTACATTCTAGGTGACACTGATGTGTCACAGGGTCAACGGTGAAACCTTCAGTTTTACAAGTGGACTTTGTTGTCTTTGAATGTAAACGTGAAAATCCATTCTTAACCCTCAAGTGACCGAGTGGGGTCATTTGCGACCCCAGCCATATGATTTAATGTGCCAACTCTTTATTTTTTATTCGAATTTTCTTTCCTTGCGTGAGTTTGTCAGTCTACTAATCCTACACACTTTCCCAGTTTTTTGTAGGGATCAACCAATTAGTGTGGCGTATACATCACAAACTCTTGTAGGGTCATTTATGACCCCAAAGCGAAGCATTGGTTTTTAAATATTAGTTTTTAAATTTAATTCCAATGTTTGCCCATGCAACACTGACAGGAAAATGTCACATGCATGTGCTTCATGCAACCAGCCAGTGTGCCCAAAACATAGGCACAAATAAGTGGTTTGTGAAGATTATGCTAGAAGTGTTACTAATAGTGCATCGCTGGATCTAATTTCAGTAGCTTTGCTGGAACTTGTTCTCATAACTGGGTCTCTCATTTTGACGGTTACAATTTTCGGGTATTTTGGAAATCTAAAGAATTCTGTCGATATCATATTATACATATATTAACAAATTGTTTGTGTGGATTTTGTTTTATACACAGATGTGGTAGTAACATACATGTAGGTTGATTGAATGTGTTCTGAGTAGTATGACTTCCTTACCAGCATTTGGGTATTCCTTACTCAGCAAGTCAGCTAATTATTCTTATTGAAGTTATCAGGATGCTATCTCAACATAAGTCAAAATATTTTTACTCAAAGTAACTTTGTAATGTACTTTTTTCATTTAGTGTGGCAAATAAAAAGAGAAATATTTCTGCAAGTGGAAACTGACAAGGACTGTCTAAATACCGGTGTTATGTTGTTCTTAAAATATGTGCTTGGTTATTTCATGCAATAAAAGTATTATTACCAAATACTTATTACATTAGATCATTATAAAATACTTGTCTTAAATCCTGGGAGTAGCATAGGTGTGATAAACCCTCAACAGCATTTTATAATAAGGATCCCTGTACAGAGCACAATGGGGTCATAGATGACCCCACTTGGTCATTTCAGTCAGTAAAATAGCTTGGTCTCTTGAGGGTTAAGCAGGTCGCCTAGATTTTTTTTTTCGCATAAAACTCAAATTCACCGGTATATGCGCACCGAAAAAGACATTCTACCGGGCAATCAGACTATTATAGTTCCTACCAGCGCTAGCTTTCTGTTTCTCGGATGCATGGTCTTCTAAAGATGACTTATTTGGTATATTAAGTACATAAGGAAGGAAAACCTCGTGGTCCTGAGAGATTCCGTTTTACGAAACAGCGGTTTTCCAAAGTGTAAAAGATTTTTTTTAAAGGCTCAACCCAGGGTTTGAATTTGTGAGAGAACAGAAAGACATGAATGTTGGTGCACAATTTTGATCACACGTGGTAATCAATTCGATTCGGAAGCATGTTCAACAAATGGATCAATATCAGTTCTACGAGATGTGCGAAGAGATTCCTCTTTATTTATTTTAGCTGAATACATAACACTAGCACCAAACATTAAAAATCTGAGGTACAGTCCTGCTTAAATGCCCGAATGTAAGAAAAACCTACTTAGCAAAGAGCATGTACACTTCCGTAAAACAACAGCAGTATACGCAAATGTGAAAGATATGAAATGAAGTCTTGACATTTCTGAAAAATGAAGATGTTTGCAATTCAATAGGATAAAATACAAACGTAAACTCTTTTAAACTGGCTGAATATGTCAATGTCTGGATCCTATTATTAATTCACCAGGATTTGGCGCTTCGTCATACCATTTATGATGGTTTCCGTTCAAGAATTCCTCACCGTCAATACTTCCGTTGCCGTCCAGGTCGATAGCATTAAATACGTTTTCAACGGGGGCTGTGTTGCGGAACATCGTAAGAAACTTGGAATACTCGTCTACTGTTAGTTTGTCATTGCAGTCGAGGTCAAATGTGTGAAACCAATCCCAGGAGCTTTGGTTGAATGCCTCATTTGTATTATAAATTTTCTTCTCGAGAGCGGTGAACCATTCCTCAAATGTTATGGATGTTTTATAGTTGGTATTTTCGTTAGACCACCAGGTTCGATAAGAATGGGAAATGATACCATATACCGCCTTAGCTCTCCAAGATCCCAAGACATTTTGAGCCCGCTGCGCTCTTAGGTCAATGAACTCCTCTTTAGTGACCACTCCGTCTCCATCCATGTCAACGATGTCAAAGAACGCCTTCATCTTAGAAATCCAGTGTTCAGTTAACTTTATAATGGAGTCCTATGAAATATGAAAAAAAAATGTACATTATTATGTAAGTAGAAAACACATTTCAGGGTAAGTCCTTGGTAAGGATTATTGAAAATATTTTTCCAGATCGTTGAAAATAAAGTAGAAATACACGTTTTTAAATGAATCAGTTCACACACACACACACACACACACACACACACACACACACATATATATCCTATTACTGCCAAAAAAAAAAAAAAAAACACTGTAATTTGCGCTAATTGATTCAGTATTTCCACATTACCATGAGGTACTGTTTCCCAACATGTGTCAACAGTCCATAGACATATATATCATACTAAGAGTGTGTCTGAACCTACCTTCACAGCATTTGAAGAAACAATACCTCCACACAGAACTATTAGCAGCAGAACTCTTCGGGTTTCCATGATGGAGAAGTCCACAGTGTACACTTTTTTCTTCTAAAAATAAAGCATTTGTCTCATAACATTTTTGTGACCAACCCTTACCAGATCAAATAGAACCTATTTCAACGTATCCCTAGGTATCCTATGACCGAGTAGTATAGGATTTGACTTAGCAATGTATATTAACCGTTATCTTTTCATTCAAATTACCACTAATAACCAACCATCGTAGGAAGAGGAACACAGTGCCCTACATGTACAAGAACACGGGTAGAGGAAGATCATGTTTCCGTCTGAAAGAATCGATTAAGACCAAGTCCAATTTCATTGGACATCCTAGTGGCATACAAGCTCTTTAATTTTCAAAACACTATATCGACAACAAAATATTGTCGCCCCAGTAGCTCCATAGAACAGTGTTAAATTGTCAGTTTCAAAAGAATTGTATTTCATCATTAAACATCCCTCGGGTTACGAAGTGTGGAAATTATTAATGCGACTTTGAAAGCACACGTTATCACACTTGCCAAGGGATGTTTAGGAAAAACACGAAAAACCCACTACATTGACTTACCAGATGGTCTTTCTAATCGCCTGATCCGATGCTTCAAGCCTTAAGGACTGCTGACTTTCTATATCCAATAATGAATTATTGCCTTCGGCGTGATACCAGAGTTCCCGTATTTCACTGTATATCCCCTATCGTTTTCAACTTTGCAAGTTGAACATAATCGTCTTTGAATGTAAACATAGTGATTTATTGTCGTGTGGACTTCCAAGACAATGAAGACACTACTAAGTTATGGTGGTTCTTTAGAATATATGATCGATGTACAAATGTGTCTGGAAATGAAATGTTTAGTGATCCGTAATTTTTTCGAAAGACAAATGAGGTTTATAATATATCTAGAGAATTGTGTCCAATACCATGCATCTTATATATACCGAAATACAAAATGGATCACCGCTACTGCAATCTGAAAATGATACATGAAATGTAAAAAAAAAAAAAAAAAAAAAAAAAAAGGAGAGAGAGACCAGTCAACATAAAAGATGCCTATCAAAAGCAACGGGTGCTCTATGTTATGGATAAACCAATGAAATGTGCCCTTTCATAACAATTTAGTAAAATTATATATAAATTGAACACTAGATCAACTTATGATTTTATTTTCATTTTAAAGACAGTGCAATTTGACAGGTATCAAGGTCATTTGGACATATTCTGACTGTATTAACCACGCTTCTAGTAATTATATGAATAACTCACCGGATGATATATCTAGACCGTCAATGTACTTGTGTCTGGACTGATGCTCCAAACTTTGAGAGATTGATGTTTGTTAAATCAATAATGTATTGTTGCCTTTAAAGTGAAATCAGTGATGGAGTATTTCAATGGTTATCCCCTATCGCCGTCAATTTAACCAGGTGAGCATGCATGTGTTATATGTTTTCATTTATTTAAATTAGGGTGTAAAAATGAAATATGTGTTAGTAGAACTTTTAATTGCATACAATAGTAACTGGTTAGATAGTCCCGAGTACACCACCGCAAATTATTACTCTATTGCAATTATCAATTTACTTTACCTTTCATGTTTATAATAACGCTTTGTTCCCAATTTTCAGTTAACGGTCACCAACTCTCACTGTTATAGTCACAATTACGTTGTGATTGTTTTAATCACTGTTCATTTTCTCAGTTCTGACCTATGATGTACCGTTTGCCATTTCTGAATAACGATACAATAGTATATGTACCACATAAATTTGAATGATCTCTTGAACATGATGTTTATATTCCTTATACACCAGTCTATTCATTTAATGATAGATACCATTAAAAGCACAACTTGAAGAGGCTACATTGCGTTCAATTTTGTGCAGCGGTTTAGTTAAGTTTACGTAAACCTTGCATTCCTTCTCATGTGTTGAGGAACGTAAGGGCGAGTGTACTCAGTCGGTCCTATGGTTGAGTACTGAAAACAAATAAAAACATGGTTAGACGCCCACGGCATGCTACTAGTTATCTCATGCTGTTGCGTATTGTGGATAAATATCACCATGGAATGAACTATATCCCAACAATAATGAATGTCTGCATACATATATTACTATTAATAATGATAATAATAATAAAAGTAATAACGATTATCCCTTAAAATCGTGCAACACGTATATTAGCGCTGTATACATTTACATGTAAAAACAACCTAGATAACAAATCAAGGTAGAACCGGTGTAACAGTAATCCAAGTCCTACGGACCTCGGGATAGTAGTCCTACTAGGACTTTGGTTCCTGGCTCATAATTAGAGTAGGTAGGACTTATATTACTGGCGGACTTTTATTCCTGTTACACCTACATGTATGACAGTAATGTAAGTCCGGTCATTTGAAAGTCCTATCCTTACGCAATAATACGGTTAAATGACAAAACTATAAATGTGTATGAAATCCTTCTGGTGAGCCATATATCAGACAAAAAATGTGTGGTTTGCAACTTTAGCTCGTCTGTGTAGTGGTTAGCGTGCAAGACCGTAAGGTAAGTGCTCATTAATTGCACTGCTACGCCCTTGGGTTCGAGACCTACCTTTGACCTGACCTTGCCTCCCCCCTCCAACCCCCGACTCGGATAATTATACTTAACAGTTTGTTGATGTTTTTAATGTATAATATTCTAAATTATGTGATTATTACACTTATTACAACTAGTTTTTTGTTTTGTTTTGTTTTTTTTTTAAGCCTCAAAGCGCCAAAATACCAAAGGAATATAACAGAACATTATATACAATTTCAAATTCTAAACTGTCTTGATTTGCCTTAAATCCAAAAGCAAATTTCCATTGAGTTTGGGGTTATTTTTCAGTTTCTGTTAAACTAAACCGAAAAATTAATCTAAGAACGGAGATCCCGTGTTTTGTGTAAAGTGATATTCCCCTCATTTGAAGGCCTAAGAAGGTCAATGACACATGCAAAAATATGCGTTTACTACAAGAAAAATATACAAAATAAATAAAATGAAGAAAAACTATGGAAACCGTGTTTTGTTACTTCATTAATTTGTATATAAACTGCCTATCGGAACATAAAAAAGATCGTAAAATATTAAAATAAAATGAAATAAAGCAAATCCTTGTTATATCTTTAAATCTAGTATACCTCTATATCTATTTATTCATGTAATTTCTCGGTGTAAACTATATAGGACATGCGTTACTAAAATGTTAGGAACGCACGTCCCATTAGGACGTGCTTTACTACACGTAGGACTTGCATTACTTGGGAGCCTTCGTCCTACAGACATTGAATCCTAGTAACGTACGTATGTCCTAGGACTTCCATTCCTAGCAATGCATGCCCTAGGACTTACATTCCCAGGACTTAGTGTCCGGGCGGACTTGCGTTACGAGGACGTGCACTCCTGCCACACCGGCAGCAGCTTGTGATATTACACAAAACATTCTGATTGAAATGATAAGTAACACATTAAATATTGATTAACCTACGTCTATTGTAGGGACGGTGTAATCAGTCCTAACTTCAAGTGCCGCGTACTGTGGGTCCACGTCGTCCTCAATATCAAGACCAAAACCCTGGAATAATCAGGAAACTGCGAGCATAAATAGGCACCGTCAGTGGTATAGGCCTACATTATTTTCAGGAGACACTAGTGACACGTTTATAAATATCAGTTTTCACGTTTCGCTCTACAGAGAAATATATGGCAACACTTGACTTCCATCATTGTTAATATTTTTCATATGTTTCCGCGTTTATATTTTAATGACTGTCATATTTTCTAGAGTAAACAATATTCAACATGGACACTGCCTCAGTGGGTTAAACCATTAATATAACAAGAAAATACATTTTCCTGGAAGCGTGAGCGTTATAAAATCCAGGTCGTGACCTTGAGCCGGTAATACATGTACTTCCGGCTGTGCTTCGAAATTATGATAAATAGTTTTCGTTTTCAATTTTTATTCTAGTTGTTTTAGCAGGACGTTATTTGACCCAGACTGATTAATATAATTATAAACAGCCTCCAAAAACACAAATTTGATCAACGTTTTACATAGAACCTGCTCCTACACATTAATCTAACCCACTGAGACAGCCTTTAAAGAGCTAGGGAGTCGCAGCGTGTAATTTGTATTTTATTGGTTGAGCGGTAGTATTCTGTCGCTTTTATCTAGACCATTCATACAAGCGAAAATATTTTTTAACATTCTCAGCTTAAAATATTGTTACACAAGAGGTTTCATTGGCATGACTTATTCAATTTGCTATATAAGATAATAATCCGCCATATGGGAATGAATAAAAATGTAGACATTGTAAACATAGCACGGTCGTTATTTACTTACATTGATTTATAATTATATATGTCAATACTTTTATTTTCTCATTTATGCAAATTATTGTTCAAAATGAAAACGACTTACCATGTTTTCATGATTATGATATGGTTTCATGTAACGTGATTCCTGTGTCTCGTCAGATGAACGTGTTTGATTATCAAAATCTTGCTGCGTTTCCTGATTTTCAATACTGTTTAAGAATGGAATAAAAAAAATAACTTGAGCTTTAAGCTGCTGTTGAATTATCACAATAAACACATTCTTCATTATCACTGTCTTTTAAAGTTCTATTGGATTTTGTTGAAATTTATTTACCGACGGACGGATAAATTCAAATAGCATACATTTTACCTATGATTGTACTAGTGTAAGGACGGGGATGATTGCAGATGATACTACGCTTGTGGGGCTAGTTACTGATAATGACGAGAGTACACATAGAGAATCTGTTGAGTTGATGGTAAGGTGATGCGAGAGTAACGATCTTATTTTAAACGTAGCTAAAACCAAAGAAATGGTAGTGGATTTTGGAAGGAATCAGGCAGCACTCACCATTGGTAATGTTGAAGTAAGTAGGGCAGAGGAATTTAAACCACTTGGTATACACCTGGGCCCGGTTGCACCAACAGGGCGTAAATTTACTCAGCTACGACTGTCGTAAACCGCAACGCCTGGCGTCCGTGCGCCAGGTTTACTCTCCCTGCTTACGCCCGTTGCACCAAGACAAAAACTGATCGTCGTAACTACACTATAGCTAATAAGTCCCCGGTCACTTTAATAGCACGCGCTGTCTACATCATACGAGCTAGTGCGCACGTCCCCGACAGTGTTAATGATAGGGGGATTACGATGGACAGCGATGAAATTAAAATTAAAATTTGTCTAAACGTGCATATTACCATTCACCTTGTTTAAAGGGTTCGCAACACTTTACATTCTAATACATTTTGCCAATTTTCATGTTTGCTAGTTTATTTTGATTTGAGAGAAAGCGAGAGAAGACCCTCTACTAGGGCCGCAAATTAATTATGAGTATTTTTCTTCAGTGCAAGAGACTGTGTAATGAAAAATCAATCTGTAACTCTGGTATAGGGTGGCCTTGTGTGTGTAATAATATACAAGTAGGGGCAGGGGTACAGTTTTATAGTACAAATAGTCATTTTATACATCTTATTGAACCATCGTCGGGT
>NW_019773847.1:1012897-1032344 GCF_001039355.2 Lingula anatina | reverse complement strand
GGTGACGTCATAAGCTGACCTACTTATACACAACACATAACATGATGAAATAAGGCCTAAGAAAAAAAATTGTTTGTTTCCTGTTACCCGACCATCCCTATGAAAAAGTACCCGACCCATAACATTTTAAAGCCACTAGCAAAAAAAAAGTTTTGGCTTCCGACCGACCCCCATATATAGCCTCCTTTTCGGTAGCTTTTTTTATTTTACTGCTACTTTATAATGAGAATTTTAAATAATCTTTGCTTCATCCTCCGACTACAATAGTATTTATTTCTCTCTTGACAAATATGTATGCACGTAAGTACTGACTGAATATTGCTTTTATATTTAATATAATGGTAAGTGAGAAATATATAAGCTGAAATAATTAGCTGGGAGTCACTCATCTGCAATATTGTAGAATTGTGTGTTTTTTAAATTGCGTTAAGGTGTTATATCTCTAGAATTACGAGTATCATTTAAGTAGTATTTATATACTTCAAGTTATTTACATGCTAACAAATTTATATATACCCTGCGAGCTTTGCTGTCCTTTCTGACAGCTCTTGTTTTAATAGTAACTATAATGGTATTTGAAATTCACTACGAAAGTTTGGCGGAAATTCAGTGTGTTACTAAGTAGATCTAGTCATTTGTCAAATTAATTCCTGTACAGTATTCAATGCAATGCCATATTGGAATATTCATCAATAATATTGGAGCTATAAAATATCACATAGTGTGTTAGTTTCTTGGCAGAGATAATATATTGTTTTATTTCATATATGTCAAATACCAGATAAGATACATAGGAACATTGAATAAAATAAAATAAGAAGTAGCCTACCCTGTGATTTGAGAGAGTAAAAAAATAAAATAAAATAAAATGTTATCCCTACCGACCTACCCTAATTTTTCTTTACCATGTAACAGGAAACAAACAACTTTTTTTCTTAGGCCTAAGGCCACACTTTTTTAATTTTATGGATGACATCCTGCGCGCGCATCGATTTTCGTCTGTTCTCCAAAAAAAAAAAAAAAAAAAAAAAAAAAACCCAACCCCCCCCNATTACCTTAGTAGTAGGAAGCATAGGCCTATCTTTGCTTAATTTTTTTAACAATTCTGTGAAGTGTTTACAATGCTTTAATTTTCTGAGAGTACAAATAAAGACACGCTATTTATTTGATATTTGTTTTATTGGTTTCTATACCAACAGAATGCATGAAATAACCTTAAATAGATTTGGTAATATGCAGCATATATATTCATGACTTTTTACCTTTCTACGAAGTAGGCCCTATTCACAATGCTTTAATATTTTGAGAGCATGGATAAAGACATGTTGTTAGTTTGATACGTGTTTCTGTGGTAAATTAGTGTTTCCAGCTGTGTACTGAAAACATAACTTTTCTTAAGCTGTTTTTTTTTTTTTTTTCACCTGATGAAACTCAAGCAATACATATTATTTTTAATGAAATACACAATGGCTCTAAATGTGTCCTGCATTTTATTTATTTATTTATTTATTTATTTATTTATTTATTTATTTATTTATTTGGTTGAGAAAATTTTTGATAATTCAATTTATATGATTAAAAGTGGGCATGGCCTAATTAGCATAATTTATGCTCAAAATTCCATTAATTTTGACAGTTTTTCAAAATTTTCATATGTGCCTTATATGATGTTTACAGTCATTCCCATAAAAATGTGCATTAAATTGGAAATTTTGATTAAAAATATTTGTCAAAGGGGGCATCTATGTTGTCCTACACTTTAGTCTGGTAACTTTATAAAGAAATGGTTTAATCATTGATCTGAATTATAGTGTGATTTACTACCTTGGTATAATCTGAATTAATGTTTTGAAATATATATTGTTAGTATGAGATTCAAATTAGTATGGTCACTTCTTAGTGAAATAAATGAAGTGTCAATTGCAAAATGGGTTTGTTGACTTTGAATCACTTTCAAGAAATTGTTTCCTTTTAGCATTTCACAATGATTCATTCTATTGTTGTTTTAAAGTTCATGGTAGCATAGTGACTTTTTTTATTAAAATAGTATTATTATTATTATTATTGTGAAATGTGTAAAATGGATTTGTTTGCTTTGAATCACTGTATGGAGATTATATTTTTTCTGCATTTCCCAGTGATTAATTTTGTTTGTTTTTAACGTTCATGGTAGCGTGGTTACTTATTAATATAATAGTTAAATTTAAACCTGCATATTTTTGCACTACTCTCATTATTGAAACACATAATTGCTACATTTCTCTCATCCAATTTATTTGCCGCTCATTAATTTTGCATATAAGGTAGTGTATATTAAGTGGAATGTAGAAACACCACAACTACTCTCTGGTAATGCCAACAAGTTAGACAAGACAATAATAATGATAATATAGACTTTATTTCAAAAGAGTGATTCAGTTAAGTAAATTTTCCATCTAAGCAGTTTATCCAAGCGGCTAAGCCTGCATAAGTTAATAACCTGAGAAGTCTTTTCCCACAAGTGGCCTCCCATGAGGAATGTCCATACAAGCCCACAAAAACGGTCTCTCCCACAAGTACCTCCCATTAGGCCACACTTCTTTATTTTTAAGGATGACATCCTCTGGGTACCCCAAAATTGGTGCGAGAGGNAATAACAACGTTTGCGACAACCGACTTCGTTGGGGGCTGGGGTGGGCTTTTTTTTTTTTTTTTTTTTTACTGGAGAACGGGCGAAAATCCGTGCGCGCGCAGGATGTCATCCATAAAATTAAAAAAGTGTGGCCTTAGGAGTATCCATTTGTAGCCCCACAAGTTGGATAGCTTCCCATAAGTGTGGTTGGTACTAACAAGAACCTCACAATGAAAAACAGACCTAAAAACCTCACAATTGGCACGGGAGCAGTATGTCTGTCTGCCTGTAACTATGGCTACCAATGCTTTTTTTAATTGTTTTTTTAAGTCTAATTAATTTTTTCTTTTTTTTTTCTTTTTTTTTTTTTTTTTTTTTGAAAATCTTGTCTGTTTTGATTTTCAGTCTCGTCTTATCTTATAGGTAAAAGTGCGCTTGCACTGAAGTTTGCTTCGATAAGAGCCCATACAAACAGTTCAGTTAAGACGCGCAGTGGGCACAGTCCATACATGATCACTCAAGTGCCCTTGTACTCAAACAGGCGTAACAAATATATGGTTTACGCTCCAAACAGTAAATTTTGGGCAACTACAACTTACAATAGAGATTGTCAACAGTATGACTTACTCGCTTTCTCACTACTTTATAACTTACAATAGATTGTGTCAACAATAATGTACCTTATAACTTACAATCGCTCGCATCAACAGTGAAGCTTACTTGAGTTCTGTCTTCCTTATAGCTTACAATAGAGTGTGTCAATAATGGAGACATCATTTCTTTTGTTTTTTGGGCAACTACGACTTACAATAGAGCGTGTCAACAATGAAGACAGCATTTCTTTTGTTTTATTGGGCAACTACGACTTACAATAGTGTGTGTCAACAGTGACGCTTACTCGCAATTTGGAATTCTGACCAACTTATAGCTTACAATAGCTTTTGATCGGACAAAGAGCGGTCAGCTAACATACTGCTTACTTAACAATAATGAATGGCGATATTTGTTTATTTACAAGGTAGTTTTATTTACAGAAGGGTTAACAATCACATCTCCATCATCAGAATATATGCTACGCAATAGCAATATTCAGGAAGTGGAAGAAAAATAAATGAACTTATACAACAGATTATTATATTTTTTCTGAACTGGTATCTTGATAGGAATAGCATATCGGCGATGGAAAGATAATGGCGGGTGTTGCTCTCCCTTTTGATAGTAATGTAAAAGCGCCTTGCATATTGGATCATTCTCGATATGGTTATTATTGTAAACTAGAGGATCAGAGAGGCGATACCGCCTCCGGATATTGTACCACCAGCTGGAGTAAGCGCATTCGTATGGAACCCCCCAAAAAAGGATCACCACAACCAGTCTTGTGCTTGACAAGCACAAGAGTTCTCAAAATATGCAAAAAAAAAAAAAAATTATAATAATAATAATAATAAAATGGTACAATCAAGCAGATTTTTGAATTGACCTGCATTTTCCTACCACTGATCACTCCTGTGATTCTCTAGACAAAAGGCCTATTGGTTTCCTTGAAATATGTTGTCAGTGGTGCATATATGCTGACAAAAGGAAAAAGTTTTGGGAAATTAAAGGGAACGGAAATTTGCAAAGTTCAATTCATGATGAAAAGTACGTCAAAGGTAAATTTAAGGTCACAGTTTGATTGCCAGTATATGACTTCCTATTCAAGTTCAATAGTAACTATGGACCTATCTCTGTCAGTTTTGGAGATAAAGGGGAACGAAAATTTGCAAAGTTCAGTTCATGATAAAAAGTAGGTCCAAGGTCAATTTCAAGGTCACAGTTATATTGCCAGTATGTGACTTCCTATTCAACTTTAATAGTAACTGTGGACCTATCTCTGCCAGTTTTGGAGATATAAGGGACTAAATGTTACAATTTTGTAGTTACAATAATGTGCCATAAATTTCCTACAGAAAAAATTAATTAAAATAAAGAAAAGGTCATTTTGGTTGAAATTCTTGAAATGGTAGGTGCTCAGAAGTTCCAGATGTTCAAATTTCATGAAATAATATCATTTTAGACCAGAAGTTGTCTGCCTTGCCAAGCCTTGTTTTATTTTCCATTCAACTTACATTACATTCAACTGTGAATGCATCAACATAGGGTTTACTCCTAACATGATGATGTTAGGGAGAGAAGTTTTTATGCCATTGCACTTACTAACAGGTTGTGTGAATGAAAATTTGATACCATATGAGACTCATGAATGGTTGAAAAACTTGAGTGAAAGCCTAAATAGATCACATGAAATGGCTAGAGAAAAATTGAAATGTGTGCAGAAACGTCAAAAACAATTGTACGATGCAAAGTTGAGAGAGAGTGAATATACTTGTGGTCAGAAGGTATATTTGAGGGATGAAAGTCATAAAAAGGGAGAAAGTAAGAAACTTAGACCCTTAAATAGAGGACCATATGATGTTATCAAAGCATCCCCACCTCTCTATACAATTAAAGATAAAAAGGGGAAGATCCATGTGGTACATCATGACAGATTGAGAAAATTTGTTGAAAGAGAGAGTGATTTTCATTTGAATGAAACACAATTGGTGGAACCAATTGTAAAGAGATCAAGATTTGGTAGACAAATTAAGAGATTTAAGAGATTTTACCTTAGAATGATTATATTGAAGTATATTTTGTTTATTAGTTAAGATATAGTTGTACATAAATATTTCCTTTAATTTTCGGCTGTGCTGAAATAAAAGGAATTTAATTTAATTTTTTGTATTTCTTTATTTAGACCATGGATGAATAAAATATTTTAAACATCATGGAAGAGAATTTTGAATGGACCAGAGATTGGATTGAAAGTCCATCCAGTTTATTTAACATTGCCCTAGAAAACTTAAAACCCAATACACTATATGAAGCAAGAATTTTGATATACATAGGCACACTGTGGAAAGAGAACATTATTAAAGAGAAAGGACTGGATTACCTAATAGAACAAATACCATAACAATAGAAGAATATCAAGAAATTATATAAAATAAAATTATATAAAATAAAATAAAGATATATTTAGTAAAGTATATTATAGTTTGTACTTCCTATTATATTTCAGGTGATTTGATCAAAACAACAGTCCAAGTTGGTATATGTTTTCTAAATATTTGTTTGAATTTTATTGTTGAGCATGAAAAAAATTGAATATTACATAACATTGTTACACTGTTGAAACTAATACGTTACAGTTTAGCATGTGTTTTGCATGTAGTTAGATTAGAGATTGTTGAGGTAACAATTCTTTTATTATTACATATTTTGAGGATAGAATATTTCATAGAGATTTAATATAAAAATAATTTGCTTTGCTTCTTATTTGAATAATATGTGTACATAGTAAATGCGGCAATGCTGTAATACTATGTTAGTAACGTAATACAATGTAAAATTATATTAATAATGTGATATTATGCTAATATTCATTTGAAAGAAAAGATCACTATCATGTTATTTTTATTCAAGAAAGTAAACCATTGTATAAGTTTATTTCAGATATGGACAATTTAGATATGCTAGATGAAGCCTATTTTGTCCCTGATTATGATGACACTGATCTGGTGGAAGATCCTACTGTCCTAATTGGTGAAGAGGGGGAGGAAGCTACCCACTCAAAGTGCAGAAGGAAGAAACAGGAAAGAAGTTCAGTGTGGTTTGTGTCTGGTGTCCAATCCTGGAGTCATATACCACGGCAAATAACAAGAGTTCACATGACGTCCAAGATGTCTACTCAGGTCAGCACTGGACACAAACCACATTGCATATCGATATGCATATGGTATTGCATATCGATGGAAAAGGACAATTCGCTTTTACGTAAACATCATGGTGATGTTCATTCATGTAGAACTGGTGATTTCGAGGAAATTGTAATGATTTTACATAGCTTAAACTCATGGGAAAATTACTGCAGTAAGCTACAGCCTTTTGTTTACATTCGGCTAGTGTATTGTTGAACTTTGAACCTTAAGTTGGAATGGCTTGTAAGTGGTATCAGTTTACTAAAGAGGGGATTGCGGTGTCCAGTAGAGAGGTTGGCGGTCAACCATTCCACTTTTCCTCTGCCTGCCAGTCAAAGTAGCAGTAAACCATTCAAGGCCGTCCACTTTTGAAATGTATAAATACAGCCGCTCCACGCAGTGTTGGCCAGTTAGAGTATAGTGTCAGACTTAGTTTCACAACTTAGTTTGAGTTAGTTTCACAGTATAGTTCCAGTTAGTTTATTGTAGTTGAGCTGCAGTTGTTTAAGTTACAGCAGTACATAAGTTGTAGAAGTACAGCAGTACAGCAAGATAACCAGAGACAGTGTTTAGTAAAAGATACAGAAACATGTACATTTGTGTTGAGAATTATTCTTAGAAATAAAGATTACAAAACAGAACCATGTTTTGTTGGTGGCAGCGATTTCGTTCATTCTTTAAAAGAATAAAGAGAACCGTACACTAGTGGCAGAATAACGAGAACATTACAGTATTGGCGGATGAAATTTACTTTACTGCATGGATGAAAAATGGACTATATAATGATTTGACATTTCACATTGACATTGTTATCATTAATAATATTGTTTGGAGCAACTTTGAGTTAAAATCACTTTGTTTACTTTAAAGTTGATTTAAAGTGATAATGGATTTAAAAACTTTATTTTGCTTTCTTAACAGATGGACATTTGTGTTGAGACGTGGACTTGATTGACTTTGCTTGTGTTAAAGTTAAATGTCGAGTTTGGTGTAACAAGAATGAACTTATTTGCTTTACTTGCTTATTTTAAATGTAAAGGACGATTTCAGTTGTTGAATTATAATAATTGTTAGTTAAACAATTTAAAGAAATGGTTTATATTGTAATAATAGGGGGGAGTTTTGTTCGTCAAAAGGGGAGAGAGTGTGACGATGTAGTGTGTTAGTTGAGATTGTTTTATATTGCTACCGGTAGATGTCTCTATAAGTAAAGTAAAATGTTAAATTTACTATGAAGACGAAGGACGAACATGTGCGCTAGGTCATCACTTTACACTCATCATAACCTCAAGTCAGGTTGTCTCTAAGAATGTAATAAGGTAATTAAGCCATATAATACGCTTTGGGTATGTACATTTAGTTGTTGATTTGTTTCGATATGAAAATTTGGTAAACCGTCATCACCTATTTGTAGTTAATTAAGTCAGGTGGTATTTGTATTAAAGTCAATTTTTTATATTGATATTCAGTTGGCATGAATATTATCCTTTTAGACAATTCTGTTTTTCCTGGCTGTCATTCTGCTGTACATGTATGCTAAAAAACAGCCGAATATTGTGAGTATAAGCTACTATAGCTATATGATATTTAAGTTTCATAATTTTATTTACATTGTCGCTATTTGAGTGTACATGTAGCTCTCTCTTTCTCTCCATTCTTTTATTCTCATTTTGTATGTACATTTATTGTATTTCAGTTTTTGTGATTTGTTATTTAATTATTGTAATGTATTTATTATTAAGTTTTTCTGTTTGTTTAGTTTCACCACTACCACTACCACAACAACTACTTGTATGTGCTATATTACATCTACTTGGTGCGTGAATGAATAAAGGTTAACTTTAAAGATGACCGAGTTTGCGCTTCAAGTTATTGACCTGTAGACAGCAACATTCTTGATGGAAAAGTTGGAACGAGACAGTAAGCTGAAGGAAGAGGAATTTAAAGTCCAGAGACAGCAAATGGAAATGCAGAGAAATCAGCAGCTGCAAATGTTTGAGGTCATGCAATCTGTTCTTTAAAAAATCAAAATTGACTATATATGGTATTGTGCTTTTTGTTCTCTCTACTTTTTATGTACACACACAGATGTTTTATGCAAATTGTTACTTTTTATCTCATTTTCTTTGGCATAAGTGTGTCTGTACATTTGATAGCAGTGCTGCCTTTTTTTTTCCTGTTTGATATAATTATCATCAGGCCTACAGACAATATGACTGTTCAACATGTAAAATTTTGATGTTTTGCACAGTCCCTTGTCTGACAGACCATGACATAAGTTAAGATAGGCTTCTAGTTGAACTCGTGCATTTTGTTATTTTGTTTTCTGTTCTTTAACCTTCACCAATAATAAAAACTCTATTGAGACCAAGATCACCTTATTGTTATATTTGAATTTATTTATATAAAACTTGTTATGTACTCCTGAAATATGTTTCAATTACAAGTGCAAAATGTGCCTCATAGGAATGAAGTTGAAAATATAACCCGAAGTGAAATTCAATTTTCACAGCTAAGCCAACAATTTATTAAATCTTAGAAAATCCAATATCAATATTTTCTCAATTTAACACACTAGGATTGAAAACTAAATCTCATACTAAGAAAAATCTCATACAAAAAAATTCATATTTTTGAGAAGGAAATGAGTCCATGTTTCAGGCTTAGCTAAGGTAGTCATCCAGTTGTGGGGGATCTACATTTAAGTAGTCAGATGTTTGTGATCCATATAAATATGTGTGGCAGATAACGAGTATCCCCCCTACCAAATATAGTTTTCCAACAGGCTGTAGAAATATTTTTTTTGTAATCTAGATGTGCAAACTGCTGTATCAATTTTCCAAATTGCCATTCCACACACTCCCTAATGAATGATATTTCAGTATTGAAGAGCTCTTGCTGAGGTATCAGATTTGCTGTGCAGTATAGGGGTATAAAAAAGTCTCTAGGATGGTATGCTGGATCCCCATATATACTGAAAGGGTCGCCATCTCAATCTATCCACTGGCCCCTCTCAAAGTCCAACTAGAATGCCACTAAGGGTCACCATGAAGCAGTCATGGTGTCTTCCTTCCACAGATCCACGCTTATGACCATTGTAACAAACACACTGGAAAAATGTTGGCCTACACATATGCCGCTCTGTCCTGTCCAAGAATCCGATGCAATTTTTAAAGGTGCCCCTTTGTTGTAAAGTGCATCTGCAAATTCTTGAAATCTGTTGCTAATCCATGCAATATCAGTTATTTTATGTGTGACTATGTAGTGTGTTAGTTGAGATTGTTTTATATTGCTACCAGTAGATGTTGCTATAATTAAAGTATAGTCTGGTGCACAAGTTTGAATCCCTCCTGTAATTGGTAACTTAAAGATAAAACTGTTCATTGTATAATTGGTTCTGATTGGTACACGTGTACTATCTGAACATGTATATAAGGCTTGAATTGGGGTCTCTTTTGGCTCTGATGCTCTTATGCTGTTTTTTGCTCTCGACTCTGAGACACCAGTAAGTACATTGTTCTTTGTACCTTCATAAGGCACTCGGCCACGAAGGTGTAACATGATTATAATTATCATATATGAAGTTGAGCACAGCTGTAATAGTCATTGAAATGACAGATTTGTGGTGCTTAAAGAAGTGCTCTAGCAAAATTGGGATAGGAAAGTCCGAGGAGGAAGATGCAGAAGACCGTTACAACTGAACAATTTGGAAGGACAAAATTCTCCGGAAACCCCATGGCATCAACTATTCTGTATATGTCTTGCTTTTGGAAGCAAACATATGCTCTGCACTGATCACTAGTTAAATCATCAATAAAAAATGCATTTTCTCTAGCATATGTCGCATAAGGAGATTTTGTTTCTTCACATAAAAATGGTAAAATGTCATCACTATCAGTGTCAAAAAGAAGCGTCACACAACTGACCTCTTGTTTTTGTACTCATTGTTTGGCATTTGCGAAGTGGCCGCTACGACTTATGACATACGAACCTAGTTTTTGTATCTTGTCTTTGTTGTTCATCGTTTGCTAAACCTCTCTAACGACAGATGCACGATAGGACTATCATGTAAGTGAATGTAATGATATTCTATACAGAGGCGAACTGTCACATCCAGCTGTATTGGTTTGTGGTCAACTGAACACAGGAGAAGTGCTTCAATCTGCACATCATATATTGTATAGTCAAACATTCTGCATGAGCATGGAAGCGTAAAACATGAACTTTACACCCCAAACCTTCTCTCAACACCCGCCCATTACACCACCACCACCTAGCCACTACAGCATCACAAGGGGCACTGGGACATGGTTACATGGAGCACCCACATCTGCCATGAGTCGGTGAAATTTTTGCCCATATTAGTAATATGTTAACCAAAATTAACGAGATGAACTATAGATTGAATGCTATAGGTGCTTCAGAACGTGATTCTGAGGAGACCTGAAGCAAATACATGAAAGCATGGTCCAAAGCATTTAGAAGATAAATAGAAGACGAATATGGCATACAGACAAGACAACATAGCCACCAAAACTGCAAAAGTTGAGCAGGAACAAGAGAATTATGCAGAACAACTAGCCATTGGCCTAGCTACATAGATTCCGCAACTTGCATTTTCATAAGCTGTTCTGTACATCTCAGTGAACCAGATAATCAATCAATCATTTATTTCTGTTAATGCACTTCCTTATGCTTTCCTCTTTTGAGCTGGCAGGGCTCTCCTATCCCTCTCCTCTCTGCCATATGGAGTCTATACTTCCTTTCTTCATTTTAAAGATACATCATGGATCAACCCCCAGGAATCCCAACACTGGGGGAAGCCATCTACTGGGCCATGACCCCTGGCCCCAGCACTCCATACAGCATGTTTCCAACCCCTCCAATGATGACAGGACCCATAGCAACAGTAGCCGGGACACCCAGCCACAGCATCTCCAATGCGACCTCAACCCCTCCAGTAGGAGCCAACACCACAGTAGCCACCATAACAAGTCAGCACAACCTCACAGCAACGGGGACAGCAACAACACAAGCTTAGCAACTCCCCCAATCCCACTCCTTTCCATCAAGTTCGCAAGCTTTCCCTTACCCCCAACTCACAGGAAACATTCCAGTCTCCACTGCCTCTCCCGCCCAGACCCGGCTAATAGGTCCCAACTTGACAAACCCTCCTCACTATTCTCTCTCCCATGCTCCCCAACCAAGCTCAATATACACAAACTCCCGCCCTCCTCCACTCAGACAATAACAGATATGGCCCCCTTCCCTCTTCTCCCTTCCATTATCAAAGGCCAGCCTCCCTCCCAGCCTGTGCCCAATCCAGACCAAGACCAACACAACTTACCCGTCCTCTACCCCATGGTCCAAGCCAACAACTCCCTCCCCCACCTCTTCTCTCAATCCCATGCAGCCATAGCTATGCCCCACCAGGCCATGCCCCCTTCTAATCACTATTCCTGCCACACCTTGCCCCAAGATCAAGCCCATGACCTTGGTACTACAGGTAAGAAAATTCTTTAAACAAATATAGATCTCCACGTTAACTCAAAATTAAGACAAAAAAATTGGGATGAGGATTAGATCAATTTAAAAGATCTCCCCCCTGATGCAATTTCAAGCAAAGACAACAAACCTGATGCTTACCTTCTGCAAGCTGGAAGAAATGAGGAAGGTCAAATTACTATGACTTTCTCCCCCCCCCCCCCCCCCCAAATCAAATGACTTATCTTCACTACAATGGTGCCAGGCATGGCAAATTTTTACTGCCTTTTATCTCCAAAAATTTCCCTCGCAGGCCATCCCCCTTTCCATTTATGCTCACAGAGTTACACCCCTCTTCCCCAGCAAAGTAGTGAGCTAGAAAACATACGAAGAGAAAATTTGTCTCAAAAGGGCCAGTGAGATGACAAAATGGGAAGAGGAGGATCCAGTAACTTATGGACACTCTTTAGGTTCAATTAAAATGAAGAATCTTTGTCCCCAATCCCAAGAAACATGCAAAAATTTCAACAAAGGCAAATGTTCATACTCTAGGTGCAGATTTGTGCACAAATGCCTGTTTTGTGGCAGACCACCTCCTGTCTCTTTGCCAGTCAGCACCCAGAAACCCCACACCCTACCCAAAGAGAAACAACTACCAATTTACAAGCCCCAAAACCCCCATTTTCAGACCCAAATTCAACAAAAGGCTCACATAACCCCATTCAAGACAAAATATAAATCAACGAAGGCTCTTTTCCCATAGCCGACAATATTATTACACCTGTAAAGTATCTCATCTTAGAAAACCTACTCGCAGGCTATGACCTCCACATTTCTAATTTTCTAGTTAAAGGATTCAAAGAAGGGTTCATAATACCATTTCAGGGCGAGCTACCTCACTCTTCCCCCTCCAAAATCTCGGGAACTCGAGTTCTATGAAAAATTAAAAGAAAAATTAGATACAGAAATTGAAGCAGGATGTATAGCGGGCCCATTCTCCACATCCCCATTCCCCTTTTTTGTCACATCCCCAGTTTATGTTGTCCCCAAAAAGACCCCAGGAAAGTTTCACTTCATGTAATCTTTCCTCCCCGAAACACTACTCCATCAATGAGGACAAATTCGCAGCAGTTTCCTATGCCAATGTCTCTGATGCCATCCAACTGGCTAAATCTATTGGAAAAGATGCCTACCTGGCTAGGACAGATATCCAAAACGCGTTTAAGGTTCTCCCAATTCACAAAGACCATCGTTTTTTTTTTTACTGGGCTTTTCCCTAAAATCACAGTACTATTTTGACAAAAATTTACCCATGGGCTTGTGTTCCAGTTGTCAAAAATTCGAAACCTTTAGTTCAGCCATAGAATGGATAGCTAAAAGCAAGTTTCAGATACCTGATATCCCACACTTGCTTGACTATTTTCTCATCCTGGCACCAACCAAACAAGAATGTCAAAAACGACTTGACCGTTTCATAGGCCTTTGTCAGCTTATAGGAGTACTATTAGCCCCAGAAAAAACTACTTCCCCAGATACTGATATATCCTTCACAGGTATAGAACTGGACACCTCACTGTAAGTGGCCCGCCTGCCCCCAGAAAAAATTAAAAATTGCCTAGAACTAGCCCATGCCCACGTATCCAAAAACAAAATAACACTGCATGATCTCCAATCGATCATCGACCTTTTAAATTTCTGCTGCTTTATTATCCGGGTCGGAAGGGCCTTTTTTAAGACAGCTCATCAATCTAACAATCAAGACAACCCAACCCACCAAAAAATCTGTCTCAACAATGAAGCCTGTGCTGACCTTTCTATGAGGAAAATATTCCTCCAAACCTTTAATGGGCGAGGCTTCTTCTATATGATCATTGGTCTTTGTCCTCAGCAGATTGCATTTTCACAGACTCATCAGACGGATATGGATATGGGGCACTATTTGATACCAAGTGGTTTTATGGTCAGTGGCCACAGGAACTAAGAGACCTCAACATTGCCTTTCTTGAACTTTATCCAATTTTCCTGGCCTTTTTCATTTGGGAAGATCACTTGAAAAACAAAAAAGTAATCTTTTTGGACAATGAAGCCTTGATTTACATTCTTTACAAATGCACCTAGAAGGACCATTCTATTATGCTGCTACTGAGAAAACTCATCCTGCATTGTTTAAAGAACAACATTAACTTTTGCGCCACCCACATACCTTACTTGGACAATTGCGCCACTGATGTCCTCTCTCGGTCTAATTTACAGGCCTTTAGAAGACTGCACCCACTGGCAGATCCTCGCCCTACGTCTATTCCCCCATCTTGGTCACTAGACTGCTTACTCAAGAATTGAATAGCACATTGGAAAACCTCACCAGAACACCAGGACGACTTACAGCAAAACTGAGCCTCTTTTATTAGAATTCCAACAAAAAAAACTAGGCTGAGAGCATTCCCTTCGAATCCAGCAGTCACAGCCCTATTCGCACAATATCTGAGTGAACGATACAGGCCATCATCCATCAGGACTCACCTCTCTGCGTTAAGCTTTAAATACAAGATGGCGAGCATCCCGGACCCAACGTCTGCTTTCATAGTAAAACAAACAATTCAAGGTCTGGAGAAGAAAAACCCCTCATGGTACACAAGGTCCCCAGTAGCTTTGTCAGTCCTACATACGGCGATACAAAGTCTTACCGGCTGTACACAAGCCGCCTACAAAGTACACTTAATCGCCGCCATGTTCACGCTTGCATTCTTTGGACTCTTGAGAATAAGCGAAGTTGTATCTAGTGATATGGACCACTATCTACAACTTGACAATGTTAGGACAAATCAGTCTGAAGGCGTCATTACCTTACATCTCCCTTCTTTTAAACAAGCAGGTCAGAACTGTTGCATATTGTAATTAACATAATTAACATATCTCCCACAATGCATTGTTCCTTCTTCACAGTTAGCCAACATGCCCACATGTGGCTGGATGTTATGTAATAAATCAGTTATAAAAAAGTAAAATTTAGTTACATAACAAACAGAAAACTACGACAAGAACTCGAATCACACTGTGATCATTCGCAAACAAACGACTAATGTATTCCATGTCTCTGAATACACATCCCTATGTCCTAGCACAAGCAACAGACACTTTTTCATTCACGCTGATAAATCCCCAGTTTGCTCCCAGGACTTCAACAGATACGTACTTAGTACACTGTGTGAAGGCAGCTAACCTCTCCCACCTGAACATTAAAAGCCAAAGCTTTCGTATTGGTGGTGCTATACTCACAGCAAGTATTGGCATGTCAGAAACACAAATCAAACTCCTAGGCAGATCGAAATCAGATGCATATAAAAAATACCTCAAGTTTTAACTATTTTATTCATTTTATTTTATTTAGGATTCTTAAAATTAGCAACTGGAAGTGTCACTTAATCAGATCATGTTCTCCTTCAATATGCTAATCGGAGAGCATACTCAAAATCTGGGCACTAATACATTGCCCATGCAAGTGACCATTGTATTCAACAGTAGAATGATGTATATTATAGAATGTCAGTTATTCAGGATTCTTAGTACTACGGTCTGGAATTGTCACATAGACCATGTTTTCCTTGGTTTTGCTCATCCGAGAGCACAGAGAAAAAACTGGGCATAAACAATCACTGTCATGCAGATTGCTTATTTTTTCAAATATGTCAACATCAAAAAATCCTCCATGATCCTCGTAGACTCAGTGCAAGAAAGAACATTGCGAGAAGTAGTAGAATTGCAATTTGTACTGAACTCCCGCAAATGCTTAAGAAGGAAAGGGCTGATTTGTCGTGAGTAGCATACACACTTAGTAGAGAAAAGCATTGGCAGACTCAGATACGCGAGTCCTAGACTGCAGTATGTTTAATGGTGAAAAAAACGTGAAGACTGATGGACCAAGTTTACCAATCTATAAGGAGAAATCATCGATTGCAGGGGAAAAGATGCTACTGTGTATCTGTAAAAAAACTCGGGTGAGAAAAGTGGCATACTTGCGAGTGATTATCGTATATTTTTGCATAAATATGTCATCCTGTTTTTTTTTTGGTTTGTTTGTTTTGATTATTAATAAAGTTGGTGGATGTATTTGTGTATATATAATATGCAAGTAGCATATTTATGGGGTAAACTATTTTTAAACTACTAGACAACTGAAGTGAATCATTGTTGTACTATATGAAATTACATGTACCATATGAATATATATTTAGTTAAATGAGAACATGTGAAGGATATTAATGAACTTGCTGGTACATAATATACTCTATGACTATGAATGACATACTAGGGTTTAAAAGGGGAAAAAATGTCGGCTATGATCCACTTTTTCTTTTGCAAATATGGCAGCTATTAAGTGAGATAGTACCATTGATGCATTAGATACATGTGATGGCTATGACTTCCATGAGTTGCTTTTTTTTATTTATTTATTAATAATAAGATATAATAATTCATGAACTAGCCAGCAGGTTTAGGTAATATTCAAGTGGATTTGTAATTCATGTACTATAGCTGGCTAGCTGTTGGATTCATGCTATTTCAAATACAAATACATGTACTCATGATCAATAGAAAAAGTGAAATATTATTTAACAAACCCCCCTTTACTTTTGTCTGATTAGATTAATTGTCATAAAAATTTTTAGGACATCCTCCATTACCCTTCATTGATAATGGGGGAAAGAAAGGGAGTCTATGGGGCATTTATGGGACATCCTGGAAGGAATGATCCTTTTATTTTGTGTGTGTGTGTGTTGTTCATTGTGTGTGTATGGAAGTGAGAAAGACTTACATATTTATGTTTGTTTATCAAAATGGATAATCTTAAAATAATGTCAATGAACTGTAGAGGCCTCCAGGATGTTAAAAAGAGAAAAGAAGTGTTCAAATTCTTGAGAGAAAAACAATTCGATATTTATTGCCTCCAAGACACACATTTCTCAGAGAAAGATTATGCATATGTAAGAAGTCAGTGGGGCTATGAATGTTTTATAAGTCCTGGTAGGACTGACTTGAAAGGTGTTGCAGTACTTTTAGACAACAAAATAGAATATAAAGTACACAGTGTGCAAACTGATAATATCGGTAACTTTATTTTGTTGAAAAAAAATTTGAGGTAAATATTTACAGCCCAAATAGTGACTCTCCAAATTTCTTCTCTTAGCTCGCATTGGATTTAGAAAATTCTGACACTGACTTTAATGTATGATATGCGGAGATTGGAATATGACTCAAGATGTTAACTTAAGACACATTTAAATATCCAGATAATGTATATAATCCCAGGGCCAGAGAAGCTATGCAAGATTTGAAAACTAAACATAACCTAGTTGATCCATGGAGAATAAAAAATCATAATACTAAACAATATACATGGTTTATTTAGGAGAAATCCTACCAAAAAAGCAAGATTAGACTATTTTCTCATAACTAAAGAGATCACGAACTTGGTACAAAAGGCAGATATATTGTGACGATGTAGTGCATTAGTTGAGATTGTTTTATATTGCTACTGGTAGATGTCTCTATAAGTAAAGTACAGTCCGGTGCACACGTTTGAATCTCTCCCGTAATTGGTAACTTAAAGGTAAAACTGTTCACTGTATAATTAGTTCTGATTGGTGAATGTGTACTATCTGAACTTGTATATAAGGTGTGATTTGAAATAAATCAGTCTCTTTTGGGGTATTTCCCTGGCTTGGGTGTTCTTTCTTTACTCTGAGACACCAGTAAGTACATTGTTATTTGTACCTTCATAAGGCACAAAGGCGTAAACATTTGCGCAGCCGACAGGATAGATTTTGTGTTGCTTATTAATTGACAGGATAGAGTTTGTGTAGCTAACGTTGTCAATTTACAGGACAGTATTTGTAGAATTAGTTGTTATTAGTGATACTGGAATTTTTGAAAAACTTTGTGTATGACTGAGCGAGAGTTGGAAAGATAGTGACGTGTTGCACGGAACTTGTTGCAAGACGCGAACTAGTCGGAACATATTGTAGTGATATTTCATTTTCAGTGTTGGCTGATACTCGTGGCAATTCAGTAAATATTTTCAGTGTAGCATTCATTTTAGTAGTTATAGAGTTATTTTGTATTAATTTTCTGTTGTGATACTACAACTGCGGAGACATTGTAGACCACGTTTACTGAGTAGTAGTCGGACAGACCACCTGTAATTGCAGGCCCGTGCACGTAGAAGCTTATGTTGTATTAGAATACAGAACATAATTTAGTGAGTTTATTTACAAAGAAAAGCATTTATTTAAAATAAAGTTTTCAAATTTGTTTTTCACTGACTTGCTGAATGAAGGAGTGAGTGTGAATTGTTTATTGTATATTTTTATCAATATTGCAATAGCATATATTGATAGAGTACTATTCTACCTTGTTCGTCTGTGTTGAAAGTGTTTCATCATAGGTGTACATGTGAGTAGGTTGAATAGTGTGAGAGATTTGTTTGTATTTACTGTGAAGTTTAGTAGTGGCTTTTTGCTGAAACTTTCTTCAAACAGTAAAGTGTGGTAGTGGTGAAAGTATTTTATTGTGTAGTTTTTGTGGCACAGCTGCATTGCTATTTACCAATAAAACTGTGTAATAGGTTGTGAGAATTGGAAGTGAAAATGGCATTGGGTAATGTGGAAAGTAGTCTTGTGGTGAATGTGCAGACAGCATCTGAAACAGAATTGAAAAATTTGAAAGGAATTGGTCCAGTAAAAGCTCATAGATTGGTGTTTTTGAGAAATCAAAAAGGAAAATTGTTGTTGAGTGATTTGGAAGAAATTACTGGTATTAGTGTGGCAGAAATGGGAAAAGATGGGTATTGTGTTTCTGGGTGTGGAAGAAAAAGATGAAGGTTCAAAAGGTGGAGATGACAAAAAGGAAGAGAGTGTGAATTGGGAGGAAAAGTATAGACACTTGATGGAGCGAGTGAAGGTACAAAATGAAATGATATCAAATCTTCGAGATGAGGTTGAAGAAGCTGGAGAAAAGATGGAATTTTTATCAAATGAATTGGAGATTAATGATGCTAAAGTGAAAAAGTTGGAAAATGAAAAGAGTGCATTGGGAAAAAGAAATATGCTTTGAAAAATGAAAAATATAATTCTATTCGGTTGAGCGAAGTGAATAAGAATGGAATTATTTTCTCCTAGGGGGCGACACTGTATACATTGTGTTAGTTGTGCTAGTGGTAAGAATTGTGGGTAAGTTACGACAGTTGTTCATTCGACCAGTTAGCGCAGATCAGTCTACACGTAAATTTTAATTTTCAAATTTTGTTGATGAATTTGTTGTTTTAATTTGATTAGTATATGTGATTCTTTCTGTTTTCTAACTACAGTGGTTATTTTTACAATGGTTATTTAATTTTATTTTTATTGTTTTCAACATAAATACAGTGTATGTTGTGTTGTAGGCGTATATGTGGTAGACATGGGTGTGTGTTTGGGTTTGAGATTTACGTTTATTAATTTGATGATTGATTTATATGAGCCGTTTTTGAGGAAGTTTGCACTTGTGTAGTGGATAGATGAGTTCGGAGGTGGTGTTT
>NW_019773847.1:979945-1004192 GCF_001039355.2 Lingula anatina | reverse complement strand
ACCATTGAATATTTATTAACATTGTTACACAGTTCAAACTAATACCTTGCAGTTTAGCATGTGTTTTGCATGTAGTTGGATTAGAGATTCTTGAGGTAACAATTCTCTTCTTATTACATATTTTGATGATAGAATATTTCATAGAGATTTAATATAAAAATAATTTGCTTTCCTTCTTATTTGAATAATATGTGTACATAGTAAATGCGGCAATGCTGTAATACTATGTTAGTAACTTAATACTATGTAAAATTATGTTAATATTCATTTGAAAGAAAAGATCATTATCATGTTATTTTTATTCAAGAAAATAAAACCTTGTATAAGTTTATTTCAGATATGGATGATTTAGACATGCTAGATGAAGCCTGTTTTGTCCCTGATTATGATGACACTGATCTGGTGGAAGATCCTACTGTCTTAATTGGTGAAGAGGGGGAGGAAGTTACCCACTCAAAGTGCAGAAAGAAGAAACAGAGGAAAGAAGTCCAGTGTGGTTTGTGTCTGGTGTCCAGTGCTGACCTGAGTAGACATCTTGGACGTCATGTGAAATCTGTTCATTTGCCGTGGTATATGACTCCAGGATTGGTGTGCTGGTATTGCAGAACGATGGAAAAAGACAATTCATTTTTACGTAAACGTCATGGTGATGTTCATTCGTGTGGAACTGGTGAATTCGAGGAAAAACTGTGGATCCAGTTGGTGAATGGATTTTTATATTTCCTGATCTTGACATTAAATATGAGAAATAAATGGGAACTGATGGACTATGTGCAAAGTGAAGTACTAGTAATGTTGCCAGATAACTATTCCAAGGAGGACATTAACTTTATGAAAGTATACATTTATGGAAATGGAATGGAGCCTAAGACTGAGATTCTGAATTCTTTGTTGACTTTGTTTCACTGGAGAACTTTGTATAATCTGTTACAAAAACTTTCATCAGACGATCGTGAACTCAGTAGTCATTGGTATCGGCAGATGAAATTTACATTGTTGCGTGGATGAAAAATGGACTATATAATGATTTGAAGTTTCATATTGACAATGTTATCATTAATAATATTGTTTTGAGCAACTTTGAGTTAAAATCACTTTGTTTACTTTAAAGTTGATTTAAAGTGCTAATGGATTCAATATTATTTTGCATTCCTAAGGATGGATATTTATGCTGAGAGATGGACTTGATTGACTTTGCTTGTGTTAAAGTTAAATGTTGAATCTTGGCACAACAATAATGACTTATTTGCTTTACTTGCTTATTTTAAAGGTAAAGTACAATTTCAGTTGTTGAATTGTAGTAATTGTTAGTTTAACAATTTAAAGTAATGGCTTATATTATAATAATAATAGAGGGGAGTTTTGTTCGTCAAAAGGGGGGAGAGTTCTTTATATTGCTTCCGGTAGATGTCTCTATAAGTAAAGTGTTGTCCGGTGAGCAAGTTTGAATCCCTACCGTGATTGGTAACTTAAAGATAAAACTGTTCACTGTATAGTTGGTTCTGATTGGTACACGTGTACTATCTGAACTTGTATATAAGGTGTGACTTGAAATAAATCGGTCTCTTCTTTTGGGGCTTCTCTTATACGAGCTTCTTGTAGATGTTTGATGTTCTTTCTTTTGTGACGATGTGGTGTGTTAGTTGAGATTATTTTATATTGCTGCTGGTAGATGTCTCTATAAGTAAAGTACAGTCCGGTGCGGACGTTTGAATCTCTCCCGTGATTGGTAACTTAAAGGTAAAACTGTTCACTGTATAGTTGGTTCTGATTGGTACACGTGTACTATCTGAACATGTATATAAGGTGCGACTTGAAATAAATCGGCCTCTCTTTACGGCTCTTTGGTGATCATCTAGCTGTGTTCTTGACTCTTTGCGGTCCTCACTCTTGGCTATAGAAGCTATCTCTTTGGCTCCTTTTTGGATATTTTGTTTTGAGACACCAGTAAGTACATTGTTATTTGTACCTTCATAAGGCACTCGGCCGCGAAGGCATAAACATTGGCGCAGCCACAGATTTTGTGTTGCTTGTTAAATGAGAAGATAAAATTTGCGTAGCATATGTTGTTAAATTGACAGAATTCAATTTGTGTATCAACGTTGTCAATTTACAGGATAGAATTTGTGTAGCTTATGTTGGATATTATTGTTAGTTATTAGTGATATTAGAATTTTTGAAAAGCTTTGTGTATGACTGAGTGAGAGTTGGAAAGATAGTGACACGTGTTAGACGGGACTTGTTGCAAGACGCGAACTAGTCGGAACATATTGCAGTGATATTTCATTTTCATTGTTGTTTGATACTCGCGGCAATTTAGTAAATATTGTCAAAGTAGCATTCAGTTTAGTAGTTAAGAGATATTTTGTATTAATTTTCTGTTGTGATACTACAATTGCAGAGACATTGTGAACCACGTGTAGTGAGTAGTAGTCAGAAAGACCACGTGTACTGAGTAGTAGTCGGACAGACCACGTGTAATTACAGGCCCGTGCGTGTAGAGCCTTATGTTGTAATTAGAATACAGAACATAATTTAGTGAGTTTATTTACAAAGAAAAGCATTTATTTAAAATAAAGGTTTCAAAGTTGTGTTTTTCACTGACTTGCTGAATGAAGGAGTGAGTGTGAATTGTTTATTATATATTTTTATCAATATTGCAATAGCATATATTGATAGAGTACTATTCTACCTTGTTCATCTTTGTTGAAAGTGTTTCATCATAGGTGTACATGTGAGTAGGTTGAATAGTGTGAGAGATTTATTTGTATTTACTGTGAAGTTTAGTAGTGGCTTTTTGCTGAAACTTTCTTCAAACAGTAAATAGTGTGGTTGTGGTGAAAGTATTTTATTGTGTAGTTTTTGTGGCACAGCTGCATTGCTATTATCAATAAAATAGTGTAATAGATTGTGGGAAACTGGAAGTGAAAATGGCGTCGGGTAATGCAGAAAGTAGTGTTGTGTTGAATGTGCAGACAGCATATGAAGCAGAATTGAAAAATTTGAAAGGAATTGGTCCAGTGACCTCATAGATTGGTGTCTTTGAGAAATCAAAAAGGAAAATTGCTGTTGAGTGATTTGGAAGAAATTACTGGTATTAGTGTGGCAGATTGGCAGAAATGGGAAAAGAAGGGTAATGTGTTTCTGGGTGTAATGGAAGAAAAAGATGTAGGTTCAAAAGTTGGAGATGAGAAAAAGGAAGAGTGTGAATTGGGAAGAAAAGTTGATGGAACGAGTGAAGGTACAAAATGAAATGATATCAAATCTTCGAGATGAGGTAGAAGAAGCTGGAGAAAAGATAGAATTTTTATCAAGTGAATTGGAGATGAATGATGCTAAAGTGAAAAAGTTGGAAATTGAAAATTCAGAAATGGCAATTAATCACAAAAAGTTGAAACAAGAAAGGAATACATTGGAAGATGAGAAATCTGTGTTGGAAAATGAAAAGAGTGAATGAGAAAAAGAGAAATATGCTTTGGAAAATGAGAAGTGTGATTTGAAAAATGAAAATGATATGTTGAAAGAAAGAAATGTGAAAATTCAGAGTGAGTTGGGAAAAACTAAACAAGTGTTGATGAAAAAAGAAATGGCAATGGAAGAAGAGTGTCGAGAGTATTCCACAAAAGAAGTAATGTTACATGCTCAGGTTGAAACACAGAATGAATTGTTGAGAAAACGTGTAGAAAGTTTGCAGAAGTGTGAAATTGAAAAAATGGATTTGAAATTGCAATTGGATGAGATGACAGCCCGTCATGATCATTTGCAAACTCAGTATGAAAGAATGCATTTACAACACGATTTAGAAAATATCCCAAGGCCAACTCCTAGAAATATTAAAACTAGTAGACCCACACCTGCACCTAGAAGTAGTAAAAAGAAAAGTTTGGAAACCCTGTGAAAAAACCAATACTGAAACTAGAAGAGAGTGAAAGTGATACTGAAAGCGAAAGTGAATCTGAATGTGAACAGAAAAGAGTTCCTTTAGTTGAAAGAGAAAAAGGACCTGTTCATAAAATGCCTAGTTTTAGTGGGAATGGAAGAGAAAATTGGGAAGCTTTTGTATTTAAGTTTGAAGGCATGGCAGAAAGATATGGATGGAATGATAAAATGAAAAGTAGTAGATTGATTGAATGTTTGGAAGACAGAGCTCTTGAGTATGCGGTGGAGTTTGGAAACTGCAAAAACAAATGTTTGAAAGAAGTGATGTCAAAACCTTTTAGTATGAAAGAGTCTGCTTCATCTGCACGTAGAGCACTTCAATCAATGAAGCAGGGTGAAAGTGAATCTTTGCAAGATTTTTCTCATCGTGTGTTCATGGCATCTAGAGAGGGATATGCAGAAGGTGGTGAGGGAATAGCTGTGGATTCATTTTTGAGAGGGTGTCGTGACAAAGAATCTGCAAAGTTGGCTATGGATAAAGAGCCTAAAGATTTATTTGAAGCGTTAGAGTTTGTGAAAGTTGCAAACAATAACTTCAAAGCAGTGTATGGTACAGGAGGGAAAAATGTGCATATTAGACAAGTTGGAATATCTGATCAGAGTGTTGAGAATGGGAGTAATAATCAATTACTCTACAACATGCAAAGAACCATGTCTGTAATGTGTGATCAAATGAAAAGAATGAATGATGTATGGGTGTCACCGTCAAATTCTCAGAGAAATCCTAGTAGAATGGTAAAATCACCCCAGAATGGAAACTTAAATCAAAGTAGAGGGGGTCCACCACAATGTTTTAAATGTGGAGAAAGAGGTCATGTTCAAAGGGATTGTAAGAATGAAATTGTAGAACATCCACCTAATCCCAATGTTAGTAAAAATGCCAGTCCAAGTTCTATTTTGATTTGTCATAAATGTGGACAGAGAGGTCACATTCAAACAAATTGCCCTCAAAATAGAGAATTGCCAAAGAATCCTCCTCCCGGTGCAAGAAATTCAGTAAACTAGAACGGGACGAATTGACCGACCAGATTTCGGATCCCTTACTTCATGTTGAAGGTCGGATTAAAGATAGTGGAAATGTGAAAATGATGAATGTTGGAGAATTAGTAGGAGAAAATTTTGTGATTCCTGTGAGTGTAGGTGGTGTGAAAACATTAGCAGTTGTGGATACGGCAGCTCAATTTACTATCGTAAATAAAAGATTTTATAGTAAATTGCAGGGTGTGCCTGAGTTTTGTGAGACTCTGAAATTGATGCTTGCTGGAAAAAATGCATTTATGATGGGTCACAGAATAGAAAATTTGAGTATTGAGATAGATGGGATAGAATATAAGGAAAATGTGTATGTTGCAGATTTACAAGAAGGAATTGATATGTTGTTGGGATTGAAGTTTTTGAAGGAGAGAAATTTTGTGGTGAATTTAGTTGATCAAACTTTGACCATTGGAGAAAAATGTGTACAAGGAAGCATAGAAGTTGAAGGTGACTCTGATTTGAGTAAAGTGAATGGTGAGACAGAAGCTAAAAGTGATGAGAAATGTGTTGATGGAATGGAGAAAGAAGTTGAAATTTGTGAAAATATGGTGAGAACGAAAAAGAGAATAGTAGTTCCTCCATTNGAATATAAGGAAAATGTGTATGTTGCAGATTTACAAGAAGGAATTGATATGTTGTTGGGATTGAAGTTTTTGAAGGAGAGAAATTTTGTGGTGAATTTAGTTGATCAAACTTTGACCATTGGAGAAAAATGTGTACAAGGAAGCATAGAAGTTGAAGGTGACTCTGATTTGAGTAAAGTGAATGGTGAGACAGAAGCTAAAAGTGATGAGAAATGTGTTGATGGAATGGAGAAAGAAGTTGAAATTTGTGAAAATATGGTGAGAACGAAAAAGAGAATAGTAGTTCCTCCATTGACAGTGATGAGAATTTCTGTTTGTGCAGATTATGAGTTAGAGAAAAAGAAAGAGTATGTGATAGAACCTTGTGTTGATAGACAAGTGATGGTATCTTGTGCATTAGTTAAAGGTGATGATGTTGTTCCTGTAGAAATAGTGAATGATGGAGAAAGAAATGCTATTTTGAAAGCAGGTAGTATGTTAGGTGTTATTAAGGAAGTTGAGACAGTTGATTCTGAAGTGAGATGTAAAAAAGATGTAGATGGAAAAGCTAACGTGTCTGCTGTGAATAAAGTTTAAATGAAGTTCAATATAGATGAAAATATGGAAAAAGAAGAAGTGATGAGATGTTTGAAAAGAGATTTGCCTGAACATTTGCAAGATTTATTTGAAAGATCGAGTGAGGAGCTTGAATCAAATAAAATGGTTGCATTGTGTGGAACTTTGAGAGATTATGAAGATGTATTTGCAAAGCATGATCTTGATTTAGGGTGCATGAAAGGTGTTAAGCATACTTTTAACACTGGTAGTGCAGCTCCTGTGAAACAGAAATTGCGTAGAACTCCATTGGGGATGGAGGGAGAAGAGAAAAAGATGCTTGAAAAGTTGTTAGCTTCTGATGTTATTCAGCCGTCAAATTCTGAATGGGCATCCCCACCAGTATTGATAAGAAAGAAAGATGGAAGTGTTACTGTAGATGGTGTGTGGATTATAGGGAATTAAATAAGAAAACTATTAAAGATTCTTATCCTATTCCAAACATTGGTGATTGTTTAGATTGTCTGGCTGGAAATCAATTTTTGAGTTTGATTGATATGGCTCAAGGATATTTTCAGATTGAGAATGATAAGAAAGATAGAAACAAAACTGCTTTTATCACCAGATATGGTCTGTATGAGCATAAGAGAATGGCTATGGGACTTACAAATTCCCCTGCAAGTTTTTCAAGAGCAATGCAGTTAGTATTGAGAGGTTTGACTTGGGAGAAAGTATTAGTGTATCTGGATGATATCACAGTGTTGGGAAAGAATTTTGAAGATCATCTTAAGAATTTGAAAGAGGTTTTGGAGAGATTGCGTTCTTACAACTTAAAGTTAAAGCCTAAGAAGTGTTTTCTTTTCCAAACAAAGTGTGAATTCTTAGGAAAGTCTATCAGTAGAGAAGGTGTTGGTATAACTGAAAGTAAGATTGAGTGTGTTAGAAAGTGGCCAGTACCTACAAACAAAAAGGAAGTTGAAACATTCCTTGGTTTCATAAATTATCATAGAGATCATATTCCTCAATTTGCTGAGAAAACTGCTTGTTTGTATGAGTTGACAGTGATTAAAGGTGTTTTCAATTGGTCAGATGAGCATGAAATAGCATTTGAAAGTTTAAAACAAGAGTTAACAACTGCCCCTTGTTTAGCCTTTCCTTTGTCTGAAGGTGAATTTATACTTGATACAGATGCATCATATTCATGTATAGGAGCAGAACTTTCACAGATACAACATGGTGAAGAGAAGGTTATTGCTTATGGAAGTAAAATTATGTCATCTATACAGCGGCGTTATTGTACAACTAGAAAAGAGCTCTTGGCTGTTGTAAACTTCTGTAGACAATATAGACATTATTTGTTGGGAAGAAAGTTCAGAATCCGAACAGATCATCATAGTTTAGTATGGTTGTTGGGATTTAAAAACCCAGATGGTCAGTTAGCAAGATGGTTAGAAGAATTATCTCAGTATAATTTTACCATTGAACATAGACCAGGAAAGAAAAGAAGCATGGGAATGCAGATGCATTATCAAGAATACCTTTAGCTATGAAAGAGTGTGATTGCTATAAGGTGGGAGTGAAATTGAGTGATTTACCCTGTGGAGGATGTCATTATTTTCAGAGAGTACATAAAAATTGGTCAAGGTTTGAGACTGATGTGAATGATGTAATTCCTCTGGGAAATAAATCAGATGACAATGTAGTTGAATCGAATGCAGTTGGTGATATGAAGAATGAAACAAATTGTGTAAAATTCAGTTCAGCTTTGATGTGTCAGAGGGCTGATACAAATGATAAAACTGACAAGAACAAAAGAGATGAATTATGCAATTGGTTGAAAGGATATGACTTGAAAAAATTGCAGAGAAAAGACGCAGATTTGAAAATAATCATAGGTTGGTTAGAGAATGGTGAACCTAAAGAGTCGGAGTTGTATTTGTGTAGTATGGCAGTGAAAGAATTGTGAATTGCAAAGAACAATTGATTCTTTTGAATGATGTGTTATATTACAAATGGGAAAAGAGAGAGGATAGAAATTTGTGTTTAATTGTACCAAAAGATTTGGTCAATGAAGTTTTATTTTTCTGTCATGATTCAAAAACAGCTGGTCATTTTGCTTATGAGAAAACTTTGCAAAAACTCAAACAATCATTCAAGTGGCATGGAATGAATAGAGATTGCAAATTGTATGTAAGTTCATGTGAACTTTGCAATAAAAACAAGCATAGTACTGTTCGACCAAAAGCCAAAATGAAATTACATCATGCAGGATTTCCTATGGAAAAGGTTCATTTAGATATACATGGACTGTTTACCCAAAGTGAATTTGGGAATTCTTATATTTTGGTTATGATAGATCAGTTTACTAAGTGGATAGAGTGTGTGGCATTGCCAAATCAGACAGCTGAATTAGTAGCAAAAGCATTTTAGTTACTTTTGGTTGTCCACAAGAGATATACACAGATCAAGGTTCAAATTTTCAAAGTACTCTATTTAGAAATTTGTGTAGATTATTAGAAATCAAACAACTTAGAACAACTGGTTTTAGAGCAAGTGCTAATGGACAAGTTGAAAGATGCATGGGTATTTTTACACAGATGATTAGATGTAATGTAGAAGGGAATGTGAGATATTGGGATAGAGATTTACCTCAATTAGTTATGGCATTACATTCAACTGTGAATGCATCAACAGGGTTTACTCCTAACNAAAAGACACATACCAAAAATAGAAAATAGAAAATAGAAAATAGACATTGCATGTGAACGAAGCCATAGTGTCTCATAAGAGGATATCAGAGGATGGGAAATTTGCATTCTGGCCTCCCTTTACAAGAGATAAGAGTGTGCAGACTGCCATAAAGTCCCACCTAGTCCTGGACAGATCCACATGGAAAAAGTAAGCAGTGAAGATTCTTTATGAACAGGGTGAGCATTCTTTCCTATTATTAGGCATTTTATGTGTTTTTAGAACTTATGTGCATGCTACATGTATCACATGTTCCACGCCAAAATGTGACATTTCAATGTCAATTCATTAATTTCATTTTGCAGATGACTATGACAAAGTTAGAAGGAAACTGAACATAGCTCAATATGAATCTGACATTGTAACAGAAAACGAGGAGATTATTCCAGCATCTCAGAGAAGTAAGAGAAAGAAGAGGTAAGAAATGTGTCAAAATATTAACTAATATCACAGATCTAATATCTACACATGAATTACCTATGATGAAAAAGAGAAGGACAATAGCAGACAAAAAAAAAAAAAAAAACTTATGCAAAAAGAAATGCTAAGGGAGTAAAAACATTTCATTTGGATGTTGGAGATGCAATTCTGGTCTAGTGAGATATATAGTTATAAATAAAATATAATAGAGATAAAAATCACCTCTCTATACAATTAAAGATAAAAAAGGAAAAATCCAGGTGGTACATCATGACAGATTGAGAAAATTTATTGAAAGAGAGTGCGATTTTCATTTGAATGAACCACAGTTGGTGGAACCAATTGTAAAAGATCAAGATTTGGTAGACAAATAAAGATGCCATCTCACTTAAGAGACTTTAGTTTAAAATTATCATGTTGATGTATATGTTGTTTATAAGTTAAGGTATAGTTGTATATAAATACTTCCTTAATTTTCGGCAGTGCTGAAATGAAAGAAATTAAATTTAATCATTTGTATTTTTTTTTATATAGATGATGGATGAATCAAACCTTATCCATATATTAGAAGAAGAATTTCAATGGTGTAAAGACTGGACTGAATCACCAGAAACTTTATACATATACTCTATAAGAAACATAAAATTAAGAAATTCAGAGGAAGCCAAAATGATCATCTATTTGGGAAAATTATGGAAGGAAATTTTTTAAGAGAAATTGGATATGATTGGTTTCTAGACCATGAAGAAGAAATCAAAGAGTTATCTAAGGAAGAATGTATAGAATTTTTTAAAATAATTTTTTTTGTATTAAAATACAATATCTCAAAGACAAACTCTTTTATTAAAACAACATATATATAATAAAAAGACTTATAAAGTATCTGATAGTTTGTACTTTATATTATATTTCAGATAATTTGATCAAAACAACAGTCCAAGTTGGTATATGTTTTTTTTTTAAATATTTGTTTGAATTTTTGAGCATGATGCATTGAACACTGCATGAATAAGTTTATCTATTTTAGTGTTTTTTGGATTATGGTTGTTCTTTAAAAAAAAAATGAATATATAAGATTATCATACATAATATACGGGTCAGGATTTATGGGTTTACAACTTCAGACTTACCCGAGTTGTGCAACTTCATGTATTCTGGATTAAATTGCCATTGCGGTTTAAAATTTGTAGAAAACTGTATGTTGGCAGAGCATTATAAAAGGAGGCATGCTCTGAGGACGGAGGAGAAGAGCCCAGCAGTCCTAGACATCTTGGAGAAGCCCCCTCTGCTGGTGGACGTAATGCTTGGGGAGGAGGTGACCCTCACCCCGTCCCCTTTCTCCAGCCCCAGGTCAACTGGAAGAAATTTGAAAGTAGGACCAACCCCTGAACGAGACGAACACCTAAGTTCCTCGGAGGGAGAGGAAGAGCAACTAACCAGTAAAGTGAGCAGGAGAGAAGTAAAAGAGGAAGACGGGGAAATAGTGAATATGGATTTTCTCTGTTCTTTTCAGTGGCTATAATTCCCAATGAGTGCCATTTACAAACAAGTGCCAACACAGATGACTTGGTTACTGTGGATCTTGAATCATTGCTATGTGTAGACGATTTAGATTGCCAAAGTATGTTTATGTACTTATTTTCAAAAAAAAAAAAAAATAAATAAATAAATAAATAAATAAAGAAAAAAAATGTCATAAAAATATTCAAAAAGAAACTAGCTTCCTTGATGTTTTTATCAGATTATGGATAGCCATTAAAAATAAAAAAGAAAAAAATTAAGTAAAATATACTAGTAGTGTTATACAATGTATGTATTCTTTTATTACAGGTAAATATTATATAATTTTACAACTATTTACAGATCTTCCACCATTCCCGTCCCCACCTCCTAGTACTAGTACATGTACTAGCACAAACTATACACAAGTCAGACCAGAAGACAGGCAGAAGTTCCATCAGATGAAGTCCAAATCCCAAAGAGGAGGAAGAAGCACATGCCATCTCAACAACAGGTAAGACATATTGAAGAGGCAATACAGATTTCATTTATACACAATATGTTACTGTGCTTGTATCCAAAGTACCTGTCTTCATCTGTTATATTAAGTAAAAATACAAATTGTTCAATAAAATGCTTAAACTTATGCATAAGTAACATTACAGCATATCATATGGTATATCTCTTTTCTTCATTGTAGAAAAAAACAGAATCAGAGGTGGAGAAACTCCAAAAGGAAGTCCTCAAGCAGGAGGCAATAAATGCCAAACTCAATGAAAAGAAACTGTTATTAGAGATCCAACTGTTAGAGAAGAAACTTTTAGCAACTGATTAATTCTAAGCTCATGGGCTGACATTGTTTTTCTTTACAGAACTGGAATAAAATCTGTTACAATTTGGCGCCCGAACAGGGACCTACGATAGTAAAAGAGAAGTCATATAACACGTAACTGCAGTTTTGTCGATCCCACCCATTGAGCTAATGGTAGCCAGGGGCCGGTTTCACAAAGCAGTAGTTAGTTAGAACAACTAACTACTGAACTACCTCGCTAACGAGCAAACTTAACGATTTTCGANTTGCGGCTTATCTTGCGTGACACTTCCGGTAAAATGCAATACTTCCGGAAAGATGGACGTTTTGGCAGATGCCCCTAACAATCCGACGATATCAAAGGTTTCCATTTGCTGTATTTTAATCAATTCGACCAAACTGACATTTCCATGAAATTAATTAATTAATCTTGGTCGAATTGTTTGGCATATTACCGTACATTGTTATTTGTACCTTCATAAGGCACTCGGCCGCGAAGGCGTAACAATTGGCGCAGTCGACAGGATAGATTTTGTGTTGCTTGTTAAATGAGAAGATAAAATTTGCGTAGCATATGTTGCTAAATTGACAGAATTCAATTTGTGTATCAACGTTGTCAATTTACAGGATAGAATTTGTGTAGCTTATGTTGTAAGAGGATATTATTGTTAGTTATTAGTGATATTAGAATTTTTGAAAAGCTTTGTGTATGACTGAGTGAGAGTTGGAAAGATAGTGATAGTGTTAGACGGGACTTGTTGCAAGACGCAAACTAGTCGGAACATATTGCAGTGGTATTTCATTTTCATTGTTGTTTGATACTCGCGGCAATTTAGTAAATATTGTCAAAGTAGCATTCAGTTTAGTAGTTAAGAGATATTTTGTATTAATTTTCTGTTGTGATACTACAATTGCGGAGACATTGTGAACCACGTGTAGTGAGTAGTAGTCGGAAAGACCACATGTACTGAGTAGTAGTCGGACAGACCACGTGTAATTACAACCACGTGTAATTACAGGCCCGTGCGTGTAGAGCCTTATGTTGTAATTAGAATACAGAACATAATTTAGTGAGTTTATTTACAAAGAAAAGCATTTATTTAAAATAAAGGTTTCAAAGTTGTGTTTTTCACCGACTTGCTGAATGAGGGAGTGAGTGTGAATTGTTTATCGTATATTTTTATCTATATTGCAATAGCATATATTGATAGAGTACTATTCTACCTTGTTCGTCTGTGTTGAAAGTGTTTCATCATAGGTGTACATGTGAGTAGGTTGAATAGTGTGAGAGATTTATTTGTATTTACTGTGAAGTTTAGTAGTGGCTTTTTGCTGAAACTTTCTTCAAACAGTCAGTGATTGGGAAGGTTCAAACCACCCATGGGACAATGGCCCCTCCTGAGTCACCCTTAATGGGCCATTTTGCATATCAATGGGCCATCGCTTGACATTTATGGGCCATTTTTAAACATGACAAATATATTTCAAATATCTGTATCAATATTTTTGGGAATAATATGATAAGGTTTTGCAGTTAAACTTTGTTAATATATTTATTTAGTTAAGACTTTTATTTGTCTTTTTCAATAAAACCATTAAAATGCCTTCTTCATTGAACTTATTTGAAGACTAAATGAAAAAACAAAATGATAGGAAAACATGTAATACTCATTAGTGATTGGTTTTTATTTGATGAAACCATCAACAAGAGGTAAACAATCTAGATCTCTGAAAACCTAGATTACTCAAAACTGAGAAAATGTAAATGAAGTTGTCTTCACATACTGTCTAGTACTTATTAATCAGTCTAACTGAAAAGAGATTTCATTACTTAATGAAGTAATCTCTTTTTCCTGTGCCACACATTCAGTGCATCCTCATAACTTATCTTACTCCCAAGAATCTTAACTCTTACACTGTTCGCAGTCGTACTGGAGCCAGGGCCATAGTTGAAGCCATCGGGGTTTGAAACCTCGTGCGACCTGAGAAAGAGAGGTGCTAGCACTAGCAGTAACACTACTGTCAGTGTCACTACTACTCGTCGTACTAGTGCAAGGAGCGCTGCTCTCAGAAGTCGGTACATTTTCTTCCCCCGTCTCCTTTGAGACTTCTTCCTGAACGTTGGACGGACCCTTAGACCAAGCGGCTGAAGTAAATAAACTAACTAATGTAGGTTGGTCTGGCGAGGTTTTAAAAATCTTTTTCGGCGGCATTTTTCTTTTCACTTCATCAAAGTGCTGCTTGAAAAAATCCCATGTGCTTTCAGAACGAAAAGCAAGGTTACTTCTAATTGGATAAACATGACCTATAAACTGATTGGCCAATAAGATATCAGCTTTTATTTCATTAGCATATCTATTGGGACGATGAGCTCATTGCTCTCGGCAAACTTCGGCGATTGCGTTCGATAGCTGCCAAATTCGTTCCTGAGACGTCTTCAGGTATGAGAGGAAAATTACGCTAATCAGTTGACGAATAGTTTATTGATGAGTAGACTCTTTTTAAAAACGCGAGGTATAACAAAATCACGCGCCCTTATGGCGCACAAACAGGGCTTTTTATGCGCCCAGTTACGATTCTATGCGCGTATGGTGCAATGGCGCGTTCCTTCCCAATCACTGAACAGTAAATAGTGTGGTAGTGGTGAAAGTATTTTATTGTGTAGTTTTTGTGGCACAGCTGCATTGCTATTATCAATAAAATAGTGTAATAGATTGTGGGAAACTGGAAGTGAAAATGGCGTCGGGTAATGCAGAAAGTAGTGTTGTGTTGAATGTGCAGACAGCATCTGAAGCAGAATTGAAAAATTTGAAAGGAATTGGTCCGGTGACCTCATAGATTGGTGTCTTTGAGAAATCAAAAAGGAAAATTGCTGTTGAGTGATTTGGAAGAAATTACTGGTATTAGTGTGGCAGATTGGCAGAAATGGGAAAAGAAGGGTAATGTGTTTCTGGGTGTAATGGTAGAAAAAGATGTAGGTTCAAAAGTTGAAGATGAGAAAAAGGAAGAGTGTGAATTGGGAAGAAAAGTATAGAAAGTTGATGGAACGAGTGAAGGTACAAAATGAAATGATATCAAATCTTCGAGATGAGGTAGAAGAAGCTGGAGAAAAGAATTTTTATCAAGTGAATTGGAGATGAATGATGCTAAAGTGAAAAAGTTGGAAGTTGAAAATTCAGAAATGGCAATTCATTACAAAAAGTTGAAACAATGCATTGGAAGATGAGAAATCTGTGTTGGAAAATGAAAAGAGTGAATGGGAAAAAGAGAAATATGCTTTGGAAAATGAGAAGTGTGATTTGAAAAATGAAAATGATATGTTGAAAGAAAGAAATGTGAAAATTCAGAGTGAGTTGGGAAAAACTAAACAAGTGTTGATGAAAAAAGAAATGGAAATGGAAGAAGAGTGTCGAGAGTATTCCACAAAAGAAGTAATGTTACATGCTCAGGTTGAAACACAGAATGAATTGTTGAGAAAACGTGTAGAAAGTTTGCAGAAGTGTGAAATTAAAAAAATGGATTTGAAATTGCAATTGGATGAGATGACAGCCCGTCATGATCATTTGCAAACTCAGTATGAAAGAATGCATTTACAACACGATTTAGAAAATATCCCAAGGCCAACTCCTAGAAATATTAAAACTAGTAGACCCACACCTGCACCTAGAAGTAGTAAAAAGAAAAGTTTGGAAACCCCTGTGAAAAAACCAATACTGAAACTAGAAGAGAGTGAAACTGATAGTGAAAGCGAAAGTGAATCTGAATGTGAACAGAAAAGAGTTCCTTTAGTTGAAAGAGAAAAAGGACCTGTTCATAAAATACCTAGTTTTAGTGGGAATGGAAGAGAAAATTGGGAAGCTTTTGTATTTAAGTTTGAAGGCATGGCAGAAAGATATGGATGGAATGATAAAATAAAAAGTAGTAGATTGATTGAATGTTTGGAAGACAGAGCTCTTGAGTATGCGGTGGAGTTTGGAAACTGCAAATATAAACGTTTGAAAGAAGTGATGTCAAAACCTTTTAGTATGAAAGAGTCTGCTGCATCTGCGCGTAGAGCACTTCAATCAATGAGGCAGGGTGAAAGTGAATCTTTGCAAGATTTTTCTCATCGTGTGTTCATGGCATCTAGAGAGGGATATGCAGAAGGTGGTGAGGGAATAGCTGTGGATTCATTTTTGAGAGGGTGTCGTGACAAGGAATCTGCAAAGTTGGCTATGGATAAAGAGCCTAAAGATTTATTTGAAGCGTTAGAGTTTGTGAAAGTTGCAAACAATAACTTCAAAGCAGTGTATGGTACAGGAGGGAAAAATGTGCATATTAGACAAGTTGGGATATCTGATCAGAGTGTTGAGAATGGAAGTAATAATCAATTACTCTACAACATGCAAAGAACCATGTCTGTAATGCGTGATCAAATGAAAAGAATGAATGATGTATGGGTGTCACCGTCAAATTCTCAGAGAAATCCTAGTAGAATGGTAAAATCACCCCAGAATGGAAACGTAAATCAAAGTAGAGGGGGTCCACCACAATGTTTTAAATGTGGAGAAAGAGGTCATGTTCAAAGGGATTGTAAGAATGAAATTGTAGAATATCCACCTAATCCCAATGTTAGTAAAAATGCCAGTCTAGTCAGTCAGTCAGTTCTATTCTGATTTGTCATAAATGTGGACAGAGAGGTCACATTCAAACAAATTGCCCTCATAATAGAGAATTGCCAAAGAATCCTCCTCCCAGTGCAAGAAATTCGGTAACCTAGAACGGGACGAATTGACCGACCGGATTTCGGATCTCTTACTTCATGTTGAAGGTCGAATTATGGATAGTGGAAATGTGAAAATGATGAATGTTGGAGAATTAGTAGGAGAAAATTTTGTGATTCCTGTTAGTGTGAATGGTGTGAAAACATTAGCAGTTGTGGATACGGCAGCTCAATTTACTATCGTAAATAAAAGATTTTATAGTAAATTGCAGGGTGTGCCTGAGTTTTGTGAGACTCTGAAATTAATGCTTGCTGGAAAAAATGCATTTATGATGGGTCACAGAATAGAAAATTTGAGTATTGAGATAGATGGGATAGAATATAAGGAAAATGTGTATGTTGCAGATTTACAAGAAGGAATTGATATGTTGTTGGGATTGAAGTTTTTGAAGGAGAGAAATTTTGTGGTGAATTTAGTTGATCAAACTTTGATCATTGGAGAAAAATGTGTACAAGGAAGCATAGAAGTTGAAGGTGACTCTGATTTGAGTAAAGTGAATGGTGAGACAGAAGCTAAAAGTGATGAGAAATGTGTTGATGGAATGGAGAAAGAAGTTGAAATTTGTGAAAATATGGTGAGAACGAAAAAGAGAATAGTAGTTCCTCCATTGACTGTGATGAGAATTTCTGTTTGTGCAGATTATGAGTTAGAGAAAAAGAAAGAGTATGTGATAGAAACTTGTGTTGATAGACAAGTGTTGGTATCTTGTGCATTAGTTAAAGGTGATGATGTTGTTCCTGTAGAAATAGTGAATGATGGAAAAAGAAATGCTATTTTGAAAGCAGGTAGTGTGTTAGGTGTTATTAAGGAAGTTGAGACAGTTGATTCTGAAGTGAGATGTAAAAAAGATGTAGATGGAAAAGCTAACGTGTCTGCTGTGAATAAAGTTGAAAAGAAGTTGAATATAGATGAAGAAGTGATGAGAAGTTTGAAAAGAGATTTGCCTGAACATTTGCAAGATTTATTTGAAAGATCGAGTGAGGAGCTTGATTCAAATGAAATGGTTGCATTGTGTGGAACTTTGAGAGATTATGAAGATGTATTTGCAAAGCATGATCTTGATTAAGGGTGCATGAAAGGTGTTAAGCATACTTTTAACACTGGTAGTGCAGCTCCTGTGAAACAGAAATTGCGTAGAACTCCATTGGGAATGGAGGGAGAAGAGAAAAAGATGCTTGAAAAGTTGTTAGCTTCTGATGTTATTCAGCCGTCAAATTCTGAATGGGCTTCTCCACCAGTATTGATAAGAAAGAAAGATGGTAGTGTTAGATGGTGTGTGGATTATAGGGAATTAAATAAGAAAACTATTAAAGATTCTTATCCTATTCCAAACATTGGTGATTGTTTAGATTGTCTGGCTGGAAATCAATTTTTTAGTTTGATTGATATGGCTCAAGGATATTTTCAGATTGAGATTGATGAGAAAGATAGAAACAAAACTGCTTTTATCACCAGATATGGTCTGTATGAGCATAAGAGAATGGCTATGGGACTTACAAATTCCCCTGCAAGTTTTTCAAGAGCAATGCAGTTAGTATTGAGAGGTTTGACTTGGGAGAAAGTATTAGTGTATCTGGATGATATCACAGTGTTGGGAAAGAATTTTGAAGATCATCTTAAGAATTTGAAAGAGGTTTTGGAGAGATTGCGTTCTTACAACTTAAAGTTAAAGCCTAAGAAGTGTTTTCTTTTCCAAACATAGTGTGAATTCTTAGGAAAGTCTATCAGTAGAGAAGGTGTTGGTATAACTGAAAGTAAGATCGAGTGTGTTAGAAAGTGGCCAGTACCTACAAACAAAAAGGAAGTTGAAACATTCCTTGGTTTCATAAATTATCATAGAGATCATATTCCTCAATTTGCTGAGAAAACTGCTTGTTTGTATGAGTTGACAGTGATTAAAGGTGTTTTCAATTGGTCAGATGAACATGAAATAGCATTTGAAAGTTTAAAACAAGGGTTAACAACTGCCCCTTGTTTAGCCTTTCTTTTGTCTGAAGGTGAATTTATACTTGATACAGATGCATCATATTTATGTATAGGAGCAGAACTTTCACAGATACAACATGGTGAAGAGAAGGTTATTGCTTATGGAAGTAAAATTATGTCATCTATACAGCAACGTTATTGTACAACTAGAAAAGAGCTCTTGGCTGTTGTAAACTTCTGTAGACAATATAGACATTATTTGTTGGGAAGAAAGTTCAGAATCCGAACAGATCATCATAGTTTAGTATGGTTGTTGGGATTTAAAAACCCAGATGGTCAGTTAGCAAGATGGTTAGAAGAATTATCTCAGTATAATTTTACCATTGAACATAGACCAGGAAAGAAAAGAAGCATGGGAATGCAGATGCATTATCAAGAATACCTTTAGCTATGAAAGAGTGTGATTGCTATAAGGTGGGAGTGAAATTGAGTGATTTACCCTGTGGAGGATGTCATTATTTTCAGAGAGTACATAAAAATTGGTCAAGGTTTGAGACTGATGTGAATGATGTAATTCCTCTGGGAAGTAAGAAATCAGATGACAATGTAGTTGAATCGAATGCAGTTGGTGATATGAAGAATGAAACAAATTGTGTAAAATTCAGTTCAGCTTTGATGTGTCAGAGGGCTGATACAAATGATAATACTGACAAAAACGAAAGAGATGAATTATGCAATTGGTTGAAAGGATATGACTTGAAAAAATTGCAGAGAAAAGATGCAGATTTGAAAATAATCATAGGTTGGTTAGAGAATGGTGAACCTAAAGAGTCAGAGTTGTATTTGTGTAGTATGGCAGTGAAAGAATTGTGAATTGCAAAGAACAATTGATTCTTTTGAATGATGTGTTATATTACAAATGGGAAAAGAGAGAGGATAGAAATTTGTGTTTAATTGTACGAAAAGATTTGGTCAATGAAGTTTTATTTTTCTGTCATGATTCAAAAACAGCTGGTCATTTTGCTTATGAGAAAACTTTGCAAAAACTCAAACAATCATTCAAGTGGCATGGAATGAATAGAGATTGCAAATTGTATGTAAGTTCATGTGAACTTTGCAATAAAAATAAGCATAGTACTGTTCGACCAAAAGCCCAAATGAAATTACATCATGCAGGATTTCCTATGGAAAAGGTTCATTTAGATATACTTGGACCGTTTACCCAAGTGAATTTGGGAATTCTTATATTTTGGTTATGATAGATCAGTTTACTAAGTGGATAGAGTGTGTGGCATTGCCAAATCAGACAGCTGAATTAGTAGCAAAAGCATTTTAGTTACTTTTGGTTGTCCACAAGAGATATATACAGATCAAGGTTCAAATTTTCAAAGTAGTCTATTTAGAAATTTGTGTAGATTATTAGAAATCAAACAACTTAGAACAACTGGTTTTAGAGCAAGTGCTAATGGACAAGTTGAAAGATGCATGGGTATTTTTACACAGATGATTAGATGTAATGTAGAAGGGAATGTGAGATATTGGGATAGAGATTTACCTCAATTAGTTATGGCATTACATTCAACTGTGAATGCATCAACAGGGTTTACTCCTAACATGATGATGTTAGGGAGAGAAGTTTTTATGCCATTGCACTTACTAACAGGTTGTGTGAATGAAAATTTGATACCATATGAGACTCATGAATGGTTGAAAAATTTGAGTGAAAGCCTAAATAGATCACATGAAATGGCTAGAGAAAAATTGAAATGTGTTCAAAAACGTCAAAAACAATTGTATGATGCAAAGTTGAGAGAGAGTGAATATACCTGTGGTCAGAAGGTATATTTGAGGGATGAAAGTCATAAAAAGGGAGAAAGTAAGAAACTTAGACCCTTATATAAAGGACCATATAATGTTCTTAGAGCATCCCCACCTCTCTATACAATTAAAGATAAAAAAGGAAAAATCCAGGTGGTACATCATGACAGATTGAGAAAATTTGTTGAAAGAGAGAGTGATTTTCAGTTGAATGAACCACAATTGGTGGAACCAATTGTAAAAAGATCAAGATTTGGTAGACAAATTAAGATGCCATCTCATTTAAGAGATTTTGCTTTAGAATGATTATATTGATATATATTTTGTTTATTAGTTAATGCATAGTTGTATATAAATACTTCCTTAGTTTTCGGCAGTGCTGAAATAAAAGGAATTTAATTATTTGTATTTTTTGTGTAGGTGATGGATGATACCAATCTTAATAATATTTTATTAGAAGATTTAGAGATTGAATGGACCAGAGAATGGACTGAAAATCCTTCCTCTTTATTTAATATTGCCTTACAGAGTTTGATACCAAATTCACTCTATGAAGCGAGAACTTTAAATTACTTAGGCACTCTCTGGAAGGAGAACATTCTAACAGAAAAAGGAATGGAGTTCATGATTGACAATATTAATGATTATAGAAAAGAAATATCAAAAGAAGAAATGCTAAACATCATACTTTACCTCAGAGACAAAATATATGGATATTAAAAAAAAATACATAATAAAGATATATATTTGATAAAGTATATTATAGTTTGTACTTCCTATTATATTTCAGGTGATTTGATCAAAACAACAGTCCAAGTTGGTATATGTTTTCTAAATATTTGTTTGAATTTTGTTGTTGAGCATGATGCATTGGACAGTGCATGAATGAGTTTATACCTACTTTTATATTTTTTTAATTATGGTTATTTTTTTTTTAAAAAAATTGATTGAATGTTGCCTAACATTGTTGCACTGTTCAGACTAATACGTTGCAGTTTAATATGTTTTGCATGTAATTGGATTAGAAATTGTTGACTTAAGCAAACCCGGTTTCAACGTGCATGTAAAACAATGAATAATTTTTCAAGCATATATTGTCAAACTGGTTAAATTGTGACAACAGCAATGCCACTGTTTAAATTTAAAAAGATAGGCCTATAAATTAATTCTAAAATAAAGAGGACTTTCTCGAACTGAGGCCTTTTTAGGCCTACCTGCCCCTAAAAATATAAAATACCCAGTTCCCTCCTTTTTTTAAATAAATGTTATACTTTTTACATTTTTAGCTTCCTGGGTAAAAGCAAAGATACGGTCACTTCATATTAGTTACAACAAAGCAAAGAAGCCAAAGCCAAGTAGAAGTGCAAGGAAGGACATTTCCAAAAAAACGAGATGGCTTATAGAGAAATTACAATCTTTCGATCAGTATATCTCAATTAGGCAATCAATCTCTAATCTGGACGTAGACTCTCCCCTATGTATCTGTGAAAATAAAAACACAATTATATTATATGCCTGCACTATCAGCCGTTTCACAATCAGGGGTACAAAGTACAGTAGCAGGGGCGGATTTAGGCCGCCTTCTGGGTCTTCCGGAAGAAACTCAGATTTTCGAGTTTACATTGATGGGTACATAATTTTTTCTGTCGGAAGACGGTCAAAAATGGAGGATGGATCAATAAAGATAATTTGGAAGCCTGTCAGAAAATATGTCTGGATCTGCCGCTGAGTAGGGGCCATATTGAGTAAAAAATGAACTCTGATGCATTAGTTTTATTTTGTAACTGATGAGTAGATAAACATCTTAACTATGAATCCCCAAATTTTTAGCACACAATATTAATTATTTTATGCCCATTCAGATTTGATTTGAGGGTACTGACACTACACATTTAAGTAACAGATGCTTTTATATTGTTGATTATAGGAGTATGGACAGTATATACAAACATATCTCACTTTGTTGAAAAAATGCTTGAATATCAAAACAAATATATAACAATAGTACTTAACCAATAGGATACAAGTACATATGGGGGCCCAAATAGGTCAAAATACATGTAATTAATTTTTTGTTAGTAGGAAAATATTATATGTACTACGTGAATAACTCATTATGCTAGGTGTCCTAATTATTTATTTGTACTCTAAGAATTACATTCACATACTTTATTTAAATATACATAGTCTTACAATAACTTTTTTGTTGTTTTCCTCTCATTTCAAACAAGATTTAATTTTTCGTGAGCACGAATTATTTTTTCCTTCTCTGGAATTAATTATTGCATCCCATATTGCATCAAGCGCTCCACTATACATGTAGTTTCCCATGAACCCTTGCGATAATCTGTCAAAAAGGGGGAGCAATGGACTGATGATGATCGAGATGAACTTCAAAAAATTGCAGAAACTGTCAAACATTGTTAACAGGCGAAGGACAACCTCTTCAAACTCCCTCTCTGAGCTTCAGGCGCGATTTCCGACTGTAGCAAGGACATCAACTGGAAGAAACTCATACTTTTCAAGTGCACATGCTCACCCTTCGCTGAGTCGAGGAAGTCATAGTTTACCGGTAAGACCAACACTGTACTCACGCAATACTGCAGGGCGACCATATGAGTCGGCTACTGTGTCTAAAGATGTTGTCGTTATAGAATACGGTCACAATAAAGTTCCATCCAATAGGGAAAGAGTTGAGCTTGAAAAATACAGAAGAATTATTTCTGGCTTTGAAATCAACAGAGATTGGACATCGACCCAGTTAGAGAAAGAACTATCTGCTCTTCTTAAAGGTGCTGAAATGGAAGGATTTGCATTTGAAATTATAAAAAAACTGTTCTGGAACACTTGTTAAACCGGATATTCCAGTTTCAAGAAAAATTGACTCAAAGCTCTTGATAAAATATATAGCTCCATCAGGCTGTGTGTACATAAGGTTACTTGCGGACTTGCCTAGTATTGATAATGATGGTGATGATGATGATGATGATGGTGAACTTTTCTGTTAAATTTTTGGTACACTACTACCAAGTACAACACAATCAACAAATGCACCGTCCTCTTCTGCCAGTACAATTTTAAGCCCGCCGCACACAGAACAATTTTTCGCCGGCCGACAAAAGTTGGCCGATCGGTCGTCCTGGATGAGATCAGCGCACACACACGACAAGCTGTCGCAACAAAGCGCCGACTGGTGTGGTGAAAGTGACATAGTTATTATTTCGTCCGCGAGGTGGGGCGTTGATTCAAAATGGCTGCAATTTCACGCTCGAAGAGAAAAAAGATTAAGAAAGCATTGATTGCCTACTTGCTATAAACGGCAGGCAAAGAAGCAAAGATCCTGTTGGGTAAAGACATGGCTGCGTCATGGTATTGAACAGGGGTCATATAATAACCTGGTTAAGGAGCTCGGCGATATCAGATGGCGCAACCATTGGCTGAAGATAATGATCAGCGCGACAAATTGTCGTAGGAAAGGGCACACACTACAGTACAACGTTTAAAAATCAAACATGTTTGATTCTCGCCCGACTAGTTGAAAAGTTGTCGTGGAGCAGCGCAGACAGGCCGATATTTTGTCGTAAGTGTGTAGGTCGACGAAAAATCGTTCTGTGTGCGGCGGGCTTTACTGATGATAAGTCGGCGGAGAGTGTTGTGAAGAAAGAGCCAGACGCCATGTAGAACCTTCGTGGACATCTAGTACGATGCCCATTTGATATTGATTCAATAATTCAAAAATTAAATGAGATTTATTGAAATTTAATTGAAACTAGAGGATCAGAGAGGCGATACCGCCTCCGAATATTGTACCACCAGCTGGAGCAAGCGCATTCGTATAGACCCCCACATACACAAAATAAGGGACACAGCCACCAGTTTTGTGCTTGACAAGCTGTAAAAATGCAATCAACAAGAATTTTTAAACTATTGCAAAAAATATATATGGTACAATCAAATTTAAGTTCTTTGTAAGATAGGTCAAGGGTCAATTTCAAGGTCACAGTAAATTGCCAGTATATGACTTCCTATTCAAGTTCAAGAGTAACTATGGACCTATCTCTGTCAAGTTTGAAGTTAAAAGAGAAAGAAATTAGCAGAGTTCACTTCATGATAAAAAGTAGGTCAAAGGTCAATTTCAAGGTCACACTTAGATTGCCAGTATAGGACTT
>NW_019773847.1:929203-977514 GCF_001039355.2 Lingula anatina | reverse complement strand
CTCTTCACTACTAGTAAACACAGACGTGTCGTCAGAGATTTACTCTTCACTACTAGTAAACACAGACGTGTCGTCAGACATTTACTCTTCTTAATAAACATGAGAAGGATATTCATACCTGATTTTGTTTTTTAAAATCCTCCATTTGCTTCTAAATATTACGTTTCATATTCTTCAGTGAGCCAGTTATTTATTCTAATGCTGCACTGATTTTTCCACCACAGTCGTGGCATTATCGGTACTCGTTGATGCGCCATTTTCATTTCTCTCATTAACGTTATTCTGCGTCAATGTTTGATTCCGTGTTAGAAATTGTGATGCGTCACCACTTCTTTTGACTTCCTGTCAGAAGATTTTTGTGGTCCTGCGGCATTTTGTAACTTTTGGTCTATTTCCGACCTTATCAGCCATAGTATTCATAGAGTTTTGTGCCGCTCTCTGGCCTCACGTGCTGTGCTCGCTCGACAAGAAACCGGAAGTGAAGATATGCGCAAGTGCGCATGTGCTCTCGCATAAAACGGGAATCTCGTATGACCTCATTTGTATAGAAACGAAATAGAATTAACTTAGCCAAAGGCCAAAACCTTGTTGATCCGGTGGAGGTCTTAAGATTTCTTCCAAGAACATATTGTTCAAGGAAGAAAGCTCAACATCATTTCCACAGAAGAATCAACTGAAGGGGAGACAAACTTTATTAATGTGGACAAAGACAGGGCTCTTTTGTCAACATTCAGTGAGCTGGAGTTTATAGAGAATTACAGGTTTACATTCAATGTGGGTTTTATGTTGTGGATCTTGGGGGACCACGTAGGGAAAGGATCAGACTAGTCAACAGAGAAATCAAAGAAAAGTACTTTGACCAAGGACTGCGATAGTACCTCTCTGAAGATTATTTTATGTGGGAATCATGATAGCACTAGCTATGCTGCTGAATGGTCAAATGCTAGCATTTATCAAGAAGGTGGTATTGAATGAAATCCTGACACCAATCCCAAGCAGCAATCAGTGTATTACAGAAATAAAAGCTGGCTTAGAAAAGCTTGGTATGCTGTCAGCTCTACAAAAGCTGCCTATGCTCCAATACCTCCTGAGGCCTAACAATCAACACCCCCTTACAGTGCCAAAGTTACTGCAATTGCTAAAACCAAAATTCAGTGAGGAAGGCAGCAGTGCTCTGAAACACGAATAAGATGTTTATCAACAATTTGTTAGATTTGTAAGAGAAGTAGCCAGTGGTAGAAGGTGATGTAGAGATGAAAAATTAGAACTGAGCCATATTCTGATCTTCGTAACAGGTTCAGCTGAAGAACCTATTCTTTGTTTTGCTTTGAATCCATCAATAGAGTTTGTACAGCACGATGTTAACACAGGATTTACTCCCACAGCCCATAGTCTGAGCTAACATTCTGAGCATCCCTGTGCCATCAAGTCAAACTCCTTTGCCAACTCAACAGAAATTGTTTGACATCTATGACCTTGCATTCTCACAGTCACATTTTGGTAAATTGGAATCCACTTTTTGGTCTGGGTTAAGTGTGAAAAGTGTCATTTCAGATTAACTATTTGGCACTAAATGCTACGAAGTATTTCACCCATTGAACTTGTGTACTGACAAATTAAACTAATTAAACTAATTAAAAGATACAATACAATACAATAAATTTTATTTCATGTCGGTTATAAATTGAATGGAAACATTAGCTTTACAGCTATTCTCCGACTGGGTAAGGACAAAAACATATTCACAATAATGCAATATTACACATGAAGTCTAGTAAGAGAGTAAAAGGAAAATCATTCTACAAAGAGTATACAAAAACACATGAAATCTATTAAGATAGCAAATTAGGAAAAAAGAAGTTTTTTTATGGGAAATGTGCAGAATGCTATACCTAAATCAATTGTGAAAAACAGACAATTCTACCTACAATGCCCACTGATACAGTTATATAAAATAATGTAAACATGTCGTATTATTACACAGTTTCACTAAAAGCATATAGGTTACACAGGCTACATCTGCATTTGGGTCCTTCCCAAAGCCTTAAAAGCGATTTAAACTCATTTGAATTGATGCTTTGCTTTTAAGTCATTTGAGATATCATTCCATATTTTTGGCCCAAGATATGACAAGGATTTTTTTGCCATATGTCACTGTGTTAAATCTGGGTCTTTTCTCCTCTAAGGTTGTAACTTGTTATTCTTTCCTGGAAAAGGTCGGAGATGTAGGAAGGTGCAAGTCCATGTATAGCTTTGTAAACCTCAAGTGCAAGCATACGTAGCCTGTTCAAGTGCAGAGTGCTGAGGCCTGACATATTTAAAAGCTCGTCGTAACTGTTTGTGTGGTTGTCGTAGACAAATATTAGACCCCTTTCCTGTATCTTTTCTAGTGTTTTCATATTTCCCTCACCACAAAAGTGTCATACTAACAGACAATAATTTAAGTTTGATAATGTAAAGTGTCTGAAAATGGCAAGCCGATTTGGGACATCTAGATGAGCTGAAAGCCTTTTCAGTGTGTTTAATTGACATGCTGTTTTTGAACATAATTCTGAGATGTGTTTGTTGAAAGTCAGTCTTGAGTCAAAGTAAACCCCAAGGAGCTTGACCCAAGGTTCTGGTTTCACCAATTTTCCATTGAAGGATAATTGCTCATCACTATGGTTGACTCCTGTTTTGCCAATAAATAGATCCAAGATAATGAAGTGGAAGTGACCCATTAAAGGATACCTTGGCTTTATTTTACTCATAAACAGCAAATGATAACGGTACATAAGCACAAAACAATATGATACCATGACACTTCCATTTTAGGAATTGATTGACATCATATAAACTAAATGCATGTCAGATATCCAACACTCACATGATGTATTTCTCATCTTCAATGAAAGCAAGTGCTTTTTACTGATTCACTTACTGTATATTTTAAAGAGGTTGTCAACAATAAATCAAGACACAGTACATATTGAGGAAAAATATCTTGTAATCCATTCCTGTAGTCCATGTCCATTCCTGTAGTCTATGCACCCTTGAGATTATGGCAACAAAGAATGCAAAAAGACAGAGAACTATTAACATCATACTTTTCATCTGAATATGGTGCTGTTCCATGGCAAGAAAAATTATTGGGACTTATTATTTATTTGTACTCTAAGAATTACATTCACATACTTAATTTAAATATACATAGTCTTACAATAACTTTTTTGTTTTCCTCTCATTTCGAACAAGATTTAATTTTTTCGTGAGCACGGATTATTTTTTCCTTCTTTGGAATTATTGCATCTCATGGTGCATTGCACGCTCCAGTATACATGTAGTTTCCCATGAACCCTTGCGATCAACTTTCAAAATGGCGGAGGAATTGAATGCGAAAGTGTACTGGTGAAAGCGATTAAGAAAGATATCAAAAATGGTAAGAAAAATATCGCAAAACTGTCAGCATTGACAGGCGAAGGCCAACCTTTTCAAACTCACAAACTCTTATGACCATCTTTCAAAATGGTGGCCCAGAATCGAAGATGAGTTTTACGAATAAGAAATACAGGTTTTTGTCATTTTCTACAGAACTTAAAAACTGTTCTGAGACTCTTTTTAAATTCTGATTTCTAACTAACAGCTGAATCATGCAGTGAAGCTCGGCGTCAGCTAGTGGATGCCAATGGGGCCTTGTTGCTTTTAGAAACTGATATTGAGAAAGGAGATCCCAATCCGACTGGATTTCCAGCTAGCGCAATTCAAGAACCACTTCAGAACTAAGGAGATGCATATCTCTTCTCATCCTCATGCTTAGAGTCACAAATGTGAGTACAGAGGAGGAAGGTAAATGTAACCAAGATGCTGCTTACTCTGCTTCTTTAGTATCTTCACACAGTGGACCTGGTCGCAAGCCCTATTGCATCACTAAAGAACAGCAAGAACATTTGCGTGCATTATTCTTTCCTTGGCAAAAAAAGCAGACATCCTTCAAGTGAATGTTTCAACCATCCAAAGAAGACAAGAGAGTTTGGACTTAGTGATGAATTTGAGGGTTATTCAGATATAACAGATGATGAGCTGGATATGATATATGAAAGTGTCACAGGTGACTCAAATAAAGGTCCTGTTACCCCAAATATTGGCAGGAGGAGGTTCATTGGCACACTTAGAAGTTGGGGAATTACATGTCCAAAGATGGAGAGTCACTGAGTGTTTACGGCGTTTAGATCCTGTTGGCACTAGCTTACGAGGGAGAATGACTATTCACCGTAGGAAATATTATGTTCCAATTCCAAACAGCCTTTGGCATATTGATTCTGGCCATAAACTGATATGATATAAGCTCACAACTCATATTTGCATTGATGGCAAAACAAGATTGTTAATATATGCTTGTTGCTGCAATAACAATAAGGCAGATACAGTCCTGTCTTTTTCCAAAATGCTGTGAAAGAATGGGGTCTTCCATCATGTGTTCGTTGTGACTGTGGCATGGAAAACTATGTTGGGCAATATATGATAGAAAACCGTGGTGAAGAAAGAGGAAGCATTATAACTGGATCATCTATGCACAACTCCAGAGTTGAGAGAGTGCATGGTGATATTTATTCTGGAGTTCTTGCTTTTTAATCAAGAATCTTTGAATCAATGGAAGATGAAGGAATTCTCAACATATTGGATGATGTCCATTTATATAGTCTTCATCATGTTTACATGCCTAGACTAAACAAGTCTTTGAAAGAGTATATTCAGCAAATGAATCATCACCCTGTTTCAACTGAAAAGAACCAGTCCCTTTTACAAATGTGGCAAAGAGGAATGTTAGAAAACATGCATTCAGGTCACACAGCAGTATTGCCAACAGAAATCAATGAATTTGACCCTGTGTAGGTTGTATTGCAATCAATGAAATTACATCAAGCAGGATTTCCTATGGAAAAGGTTCATTTAGACATACTAGGACCATTTACACAAAGTGAATTTGGGAATTCTTATATTTTGGTTATGATAGATCAGTTTACTAAGTGGATACAATGTGTGGCTTTGCCAAATCAGACAGCTGAATTAGTAGCAAAAGCATTTTTTGAAAAATTCATACATGTAGTTACTTTTGGTTGTCCACAAGAGATATATACAGATCAAGGGTCAAATTTTCAAAGTAGCCTATTTAGAAATTTGTGTAGTTTTATTAGAAATCAAACAACTTAGAAAAACTGGTTTTAGAGCAAATGCTAATGGACAAGTTGAAAGATGCATGGGTATTATTACATAGATGATTAGATGTAATATGTAGGAAATGTGAGATATTGGGATAGAGATCACCTCAATTAGTTATGGCATTACATTCAACTGTGAATACATCTACATGGTTTACTCCAAACATGATGATCTTAGGGAGGGAAGTTTTTATGCCAATTACATTTACTAAGGGCCCCTTTACACTGGACGGCGTCCTTTCNGGTGATATTTATTCTGGAGTTCTTGCTTTTTAATCAAGAATCTTTGAATCAATGGAAGATGAAGGAATTCTCAACATATTGGATGATGTCCATTTATATAGTCTTCATTATGTTTACATGCCTAGACTAAACAAGTCTTTGAAAGAGTATATTCAGCAAATGAATCATCACCCTGTTTCAACTGAAAAGAACCAGTCCCTTTTACAAATGTGGCAAAGAGGAATGTTAGAAAACATGCATTCAGGTCACACAGCAGTATTGCCAACAGAAATCAATGAATTTGACCCTGTGTAGGTTGTATTGCAATCAATGAAATTACATCAAGCAGGATTTCCTATGGAAAAGGTACATTTAGACATACTAGGACCATTTACACAAAGTGAATTTGGGAATTCTTATATTTTGGTTATGATAGATCAGTTTACTAAGTGGATACAATGTGTGGCTTTGCCAAATCAGACAGCTGAATTAGTAGCAAAAGCATTTTTTGAAAAATTCATACATGTAGTTACTTTTGGTTGTCCACAAGAGATATATACAGATCAAGGGTCAAATTTTCAAAGTAGCCTATTTAGAAATTTGTGTAGTTTTATTAGAAATCAAACAACTTAGAACAACTGGTTTTAGAGCAAATGCTAATGGACAAGTTGAAAGATGCATGGGTATTATTACATAGATGATTAGATGTAATATGTAGGAAATGTGAGATATTGGGATAGAGATCACCTCAATTAGTTATGGCATTACATTCAACTGTGAATACATCTACAGGGTTTACTCCAAACATGATGATCTTAGGGAGGGAAGTTTTTATGCCATTGCACTTACTAACAGGTTGTTTGAATGAAAATTTGATACCATATGAGACTCATGAATGGTTGAAAAACTTGAGTGAGATCACATGAAATGGCTCGAGAAAAACTGAAAAATGTGCAGAAACGTCAAAAACAATTGTATGATGCAAAGCTGAGAGAGTGAATATACTTGTGGTCAGAAGGTATATTTGAAAGTCATAAGAAGGGAGAAAGTAAGAAACTTAGACCTATCTAAAGAGGACCATATGATGTTATCAAAGCAACTCCACCTCTCTATACAATTAAAGATAAAAAAGGAAAAATCCAGGTGGTACATCATGACAAATTGAGAAAATTTGTTAAAAGAGAAGGTGCTTTTCATTTGAATGAACCACAGTTAGTGGAACCAATTATAAAAAGGTCAAGCTTTGGTATGTAGCCGTATGAATGTATTGTCTTCACTGGTGTTCGTCTTTTGTTTTGTCACGTGGGCGTCATCTTACTTTCTCATTCCCATTGGTCATCTTTCCCGCCTTTCGTCATTTATAAATATCGTCGCCGCCCTTTTCTGTCATTCTTATTTGCTCATCGCTCTGTATATCTTTGCACGTACGTGGTCAATAATTTTGTTAATTCTTTTATTAACATTATCATTATTATTATAGTTATCATATAGTAAGATTATAGCTATGAATAAGATTATTATGATGATTGCATTCTTGTTTGCTCATCGCTCTGTATATCTCTGCAGCACAATGGTCTTGAATAAACGAGAATAAAAACAAAGAAAAGTGTACTTTGTTATGAACCGTTACAGTGTAGTGAACCATTAATTAGTACTGATAGTCTTCTAAATTTGCATACATGAGATATGCATATTTGTTTAAGTTTTAATTATTCAAATGCATATAGGCATGACATGTTGCATGGCAGTTCATTTAAAATGTAAAGCAAGATATAATTTTTATGTATTTACAATGAAGTTTTAATGTATATAGGCATGGCATGTTTCATGTCAGTTATGAAAGTTAATTTAAAATGCAAATTAAGATAGAGTATAAAGGCAGTGACTGAGCCACAAAGAGGGGGATACTAGTAGATTGACACAGAGAAATGACACGGAGAGAGAGTTAGGGAGACAGTTATAGATACCACAGAGAGAGATGGAGAAAGAGAGCAGAGACCCCGAGTTATACAGTCGATTGAATAAATCATGTAGCAGAAAACTATACCTGCTTGTCTCAGTTGACTTATTGGTGAAAAAGTAACTCTAAGAAGGTGTGAATAACCAGCTGGCTGGTTATTACAACAGGTAGACAAATTAAGATGCCATCTCACTTCAGAGACTTTACCTTAGAATGATTATATTGATTTATATGTTGTTTATTAGTTAAGGTAAAGTTTTATTTCCTTAAATTTTTGGCAGTGCTGAAATAGAAGGAATTTATTCTAATCATTTGTATTTTCATTTAGATCATGGATGATACAAACATATTGCAAATAGATGTACAGGAAGAGACCCCATATGCATGGATACAAGATTGGAAAGAAAATCCAAACACTTTAACTGTTCTTTAAAAGCTGTCCAGCCAAGAGTTTTGAAAGAGTGTTTGTGGGAAGAATGTGGAGGGAAAACCTCCTTACTGAAAAAGAATATGATTGGATAATAGACAATTTTGACAGATATGCTAATGAACTATCCACAGAAAATCATATTAATATTATCTATTATCTTAGGGGAAAATTGTATGGGTATTAAAAGGTCTAAAAATAANACAGTTCTGTAGGTTTCAAACCAAAATGTAATACAGTTTTTCACTTATCGTGTTTACGGTGTTGCATATATGCTGAAAAAAGTGAAAAAAAGCATAACTTCCCTAAAAATGGCCCGATAATGCTGATTTTCGAACTTGACCGGCGTATTATGAATATTCATCAGTTCTGTAAGTTTCAAGCCAAAAGGTAAAATGGCAAGGAAAGTACATGGCGACGACGGCGACAGCGACAGCGACGACGGTGACGGCGACGACAGACGCAGATGATGGCTATATGTACAGACACATCTGTGTCTGTACATAATAAAAAGATTCATAAAGTATCTGATAGTTTGTACTTCATATTATATATCAGGTAACTTGATCAAAACAACAGTCCAAGTTGGTATATGTTTACTAAATATTTGTTTGAAATTTGTTGTTGAGCATGATGCATTGAACAATTATGCATGAATACTTTTATATTTTTTAGATTATAGTCATTTTCATTACATGAACAATGTAGTGGCTAGAATTCTATATCCCGTGTTTAAGGGAAAGTAATTACCATGTAATCTCACATACTGCATTTGGTGCAATTGCTATGTATTTGGTTGAGAAAATAATCTTTAGAAGAAAGAGATTCGTAAGTTGGGAGAGGTGCACACGTTCAGATTCACGGAGGACGCAACACTCGTACGTATGAAGAGAAAGTAGGAAAAAAGACAAATAAGTACAGTATGTATTTGCCCGGTCCTTTCTTAAAACTCATTTTATATATGTTGCTTGGTTACTAGACCTATTTTATAGCTCATTACGTAATTAGCATATAAATTTGCAAGTAATGTAAAGGCATTTTAAGAACACGTGTTATAATGCATGAATGTATTAGGCGTGGTTAACAAACAAACTTTGTCAGGCCTGATAGTTTACGTTTATTTTCTTTCCTTAGATATTGAGTATGTTTATCTCAGCTAGCTACATAATTTCATGAAGTTGTTTTATATTTATTACAGTGTCAGCAGACAAAGGTTATACGGTATTTTGTCATGTTTCACAAGTCGAGGCTAGACAAGTCTAGTGAGTAGCTAGTTTATGCATGTTATCATTTAATTTTGGAATTAATTTGTTTCTTCTTAACTTTGTTATGCACTTATAAAAGAAATTGATTTAATAACAGTGACATTCAGTCGTTATATAAGTAAGTCATATTGAAAAGGATCATGAAGTATAGATGTTAAGTATCTTTATTTATTATTATTTCAGAACATATCTTGTAGTGGATCAATAAAGGCTCAAACAGACAACCTGCGTTTGTTAAGATATTGGACGCTACATGCAAAATTGATTGAATATTGCCTAACATTGTTACACTGTTCAAACTAATATGTTGCAATTCAAATTATTGTTTTTCTTTTGTTTTTATTCAAGAAAATAAACTAGTAAATAAGTTTATTTCAGATATGGACGATTTAGACATGCTAGATGAAGCCTGTTTTGTCCCCGATTATAATGACACGGATCTAGTGGAAGATACTACTGTCCTAATTGGTGAAGAGGGGGAGGAAGTTACCCACTCAAAGCGCAGGAAGAAACAGAGAAAAGAAGTTCAGTGTAGTTTGTCCCTGGTGTCCAGTACCAACTTGAGTGGACATCTTGGACGTCATGTGAAGTCTGTTTATTTGACGTGGTATATGACTCCAGGATTGGTGTGTTGGTGTTGTAGATCAATGGAAAAGGACAATTCATTTTTACGTAGATGCCACAGTGATGTTCATTCGTGTGGAACTGGTGAATTCGATGAAAAACTGTGGATCCAGTTGGTGAATGGATTTATATATATTCTGATCTTGACACTAAATATGAGAAATATATGGGAACTGATGAACTATGTGCAAAGTGAGGGACTAACAAAATTACCAAATAAATGTTCCGAGGAGGACATTAATTTGGTGAAAATATATATTCATGGAAATGGTATGGAGCCTGAGCCTGAGATTCTGAATTCTTTGTTGACTTTGTTTCACTGGAGGACTTTGTATCATCTGTTACAAAAACTTTCATCAGAGGATCGTGAACTCAGTAGTCATTGGTATCGGCAAATGAAATTTACTTTGCTGCATGGATAAAAGATGAATAATATGATTTGACATTTCATACTGACAATGTTATCATTAATAATATTGTTTTACGCAAATTTGAATTAAAATTACTTTGTTTACTTTAAAGTTGTTTTAAAGTGAAAATGGATTTAAAAACTTTTTGATTTCCTAAGGATGGACATTATGCTGAGACATGGACTTGATTGATTTTTCTTGTGTTATTAATGTTGACTCTTGGCATAACAAGAATGAACTCTTTGCATTACTTGTTTATTTTAAATATAAAGTAAGATTTCAGTTGAATTATAATAATTGTTAGTTTAAAATTTTAAAGTAATGGTTTATATTGTAATAATAGGGGGAAGTTTTGTTTGTCAAAATGGGGGAGTGAGTGACGATGTAGTGTGCTCATTGCGATTGTTTTATATTGCTATCGTTAGATGTCTCTATAAGTAAAGTATAGTCTGGTGTGCAAGTTTGAATCTCTCCTGTGATTGGTAACACTGTTCATTGTACAAATCTGAACATGTATATAAGGTGTGACTTGAAATAAATCGCTCTCTTTGGGGTCTCTCTGACACTCACTGACAGCCTCTTACAGTTTTTCGGACTCTGTTATTGATGCTTACACCAAAGAGTATAGTGTACCTTCATAAAGCACTCGGCTACGAAGGCGTAACAATATGCAAATTACTGGACATAGGAAAAAAAATGCACACAATTCCTTATAGACCAGCTGCGAATAGGCAGGTTGAGAGATACAATACTTTATTCCAGGCTATAAGATGGTTTTTAAGTGGCTGTACTGATAATGTGGGATGTTTATTTACCTCTTTTAACCAGACCAATTCCAAATAAACATACTAGCTTTATGCCAAATATGATGATGCTTGGTAGAGAAACCAAAGAACCTGTGGAATTCATGTTACAACTGCCTGAATCAAAGGTTTTAGACATTCGGAATTAAATTGATATAGTATATAGTAGGATGTCTTTGTAACATTGATATAGTGTTAACATAGTAAATAATGAAGTCTAATACTGAAGAAGAGACAAGCAGATGATCACTGGGTCAGTGAAATGCTCATATTGCAGATGAAGTACTTAATATTTTTTTAAAACAGAAGGAAAGTGGGAGTAAATGGTCACTGGATCATTGATATGGTAGTGTTGGAGTTGGTGACGTAGTTTAATACTGAAAGAGAGATGGAGTAGATTACCACTGGGTCACTGATATAGTGGCGTAGAGATTAAATGAACTTGATATGTTAAAATTTAACTGAAGGATTAGCACAAGAACGAAACGTAGTGCCTCGATATGAAAAAAGACAACTATTGTGTTTTTAATCTCCAAATACGAAAAAAAAACCAATTAAGCTAATAAATAGGCTAACGTTAAGAACGTATTATATCGTTTGTTTTATATTAATTATTATTAAAGATCATAATAACAAACAAGTCGCATTTGGATGTACTCCATGCTATAACCTTTATATAAAAATAACAATTTTTACGAGATTACAAATTGTATCGCATTGTTTGGTTCCATTGCCTCGCTTTCAAAAATTAGAACAGGCGCTCCAAAATCGTAAAACGAAGTTAAAAATTTTATATTGGCCGAGTTCCCCCACTGTTAAGAATATCCTCGCAGCATTATCTGCAGTTAACCTTCCTACGATTTTCAGTGTATTTTGCAATATAATTTACAATCCTCCAGATGAAGAATTTTATTAATCAAGAGTGGGGGAGGTGTGAAAATCCTCATTGGGGCCACATATAACACTATAAATACAATGGGAATCCCCTTAAGATGAAGGTAAAATAAATGTTTTTCTAAGGAATTCAGACGGATTTACTTTTTACAACATGAAATCAATAGAACATTTCTAATATAAACTTTCAAAAAGACACCAGAGAGCTAATGAAATAAAATCAACCAGACGGTAAACACCGGCAGGCTTTGTCAATTTCACCAACTTGTTCATTTCAAACAGCGCACTTTTCGCACATGCGCAGTTGTTTGAAGCCTGTGCTTGAAGGATTACATTATCCAGGAATGTTGGGTAAATAAACCATTAAAAATCTTCATCCAATTATGTACTGTTAATACTTTTTTAAATGAGTACATATCCTTATCCTTGATTTTTGTCTTTTCTCCACTGTTGGAGATTTCAAACATTCTATCAACAAACTATGTACCACAGGTTACTGTTGCAGGAATGAAAAAAAAGATCTAACTGCATTGTGTAGGCATAGCAGGTGTGAACCAATAGCTCCTTGGGTATTTTGAAATGAGGATGGTGGTGGAGAATAAAAAGTCAACCTGATATATTTCCCATTTGTCACCTTCAAATTAGAAATTAGGGCTACTCACTGATGAATGTCAAACAGAAACACTACATTTAAAATTTGTAAGGAAGTCCTTGAAGTAAACAGTATTATGCCCAACTGTCTAAAAGATGACTATCAGAAACATTCAATGACATTGACAACTTCTATGATAACTATGCAGGCTTGTACAAACTGGATATTCAAGATTTCCTGTTTGCACAACATTGTACAACTTGTTGCTTTTATTATTAAAGTGATAATAACTCTTCGTTTCGGCCAAAAAATGAATTTTCCTGGAGTAAACAACAATTTTCCCATACTTACCAATGGTTAATGAATCCATTTTTACATTCAAAGTTAGTCCCTGGTTTTTTTCTAAAAAGTTTGGTTTTTTGTTAAAATCTCTTAAGAGATTTTAACAGAGTATAGCCATCAATGGAGGTCACGTGGTCTAAAGACAAGCTCAGATATCAGAATAATAGCTATAACAGCCGTTTTTGTGGGAAAACAGAATATATTATATTTTTATGAGTCACTCACAATGTTTTTATTGTGAAATACAGATTTCATACGAAGAGTTATTATCCCTTTAACTGATTTGGCAAAAATACTATTATATAACTAAATAAAAGTATATGCTCAACATCAAATGTAAATCTTTATAGAACACAAACAAAAAAAACTAACTTTCCATTCCATAAAATCAGCTTGTCCACTTTGTGTGGGTCACTAGTAGGCATCTGCTTTACAAAGCAAAAAACCAACCCATTACACCCAAAAACATTTTGCCATTCAAACAAACATGCAACCTGAAATCATTTACTGTAAAAGTATCCGATATCTGAAAACACACCTCCTGTATGGGAAGTTAACAACAAATTACCGCTTTCAATCTGAAGCCCAGTGCCAATTCTTTTTCACATACTTTGGCTGGTTCTGGAGGTCCTCCTTCTCACCTTTAAGTAGTTTTCTTGGTCAAACAGGCCCCATTATCTGTTTGCCGATTCAGAAAATGCAGTCCTTAGGGAGCCACCTCAACCAAAAATAACATCAGCACCAAATGTCATTCTGCACAACTGAAAAGAATCGGATACAATTTGTCTAGCTCTTTGTAATAAAAACAACTCTTTTTTATTTAAAACAAATATATATTTAAATCAGTATTGTCTTCAATAACTTGACTAAAAAGTTCTAAAACATTGTTATTTTTGATTATTACAAAAAAAAAACGTAGATGCTAAGGAAAATATTTTAACCAAATATTGATGGGTAATGCACACACCATTCATTACTTTTTTACATGCACTGAATATTTTCTCACTACATTACATAGTGCTTTAATAATTGAAAAATAATATTTGGTTGAGTATATATCATCATAAAATATAGCTAGTGTCCAAAAGATCACTTCTAAAGCACTCATATATGAAAATCTAACAAAAATGAAAAATCATGCAATGTTAAAATTACCTCCACCTCTCTTAAAGATGCATACAAAGTCAATTTTTGTCACAAAAACCAACCAAATGCCAGCATATAGTTTCAAGTAGTATAACTAAGAGAATTACCAAAAGGCATTGTTTAATTTTACCCGAAAATGATGTTTGAAGGGATTTTTCTGCTGGCATTCTAAGCTGTATGTCAATGGGGCAGGAAAGTAGGTCATGAAAGTAGGTTAAATTTACAATCAAAAATTTAAAGAAAGGAGCAGTCTGAGGTTCTTTTATGGCTGATCGAGTGATCTATTCAGTTTATCCTTTGGCATGTCGAATTTGAGTCAGATAAGAATCTAGTAGAAGTGGTTTACATGTGTTACTGGGAATCCACGCTCCACCAATGCTCGGTTTGTATGTACCTTAAACTGTTCTCACCAGTTTTTGATAATTTCGTCAACATCACATGGATGCAGAAAGTCCAGATTAACTGATATCTGCCCAAACCCAATCCTCTAATGCAAACTGAACACCTGGGGATAGACTGCAAAGCTTGTTCTCACAAGGAAAATCTGTTTACTAGAAAAAATATAAACTAGTTTACATAATTGTGATCATCTATGATGCATTATCTCAATGTATTTCATAAACTCAATTATAACTGACTGATATATTACAACATTCGTTGCCTTCAACACTGTCAAGCACTAGACAAATGACAAAGTTTTATAGTTTTAACACAAAAAATTACCTTTCATACCTTGTTAGAGCAGTTCAGCTGACATCTGACATTTCTTGGATAAAAGATACAAATGCAGCAAGAGAAAAAATCTAACTGTAAGAGAGTTTGAATCCATTGCAGTACAACTGCCCCCAGTCTTGATCATTACCATCATCATTAAGATGCTGCATGTCCTGGAAATTATTAATTACAAAGTGCACCAGGGTGTCAAATAATATTTCAGTAATCATCTCAGATAGGTAACTATTTTCTTACATTTTAATATTTGATAAAAATATAAAATGAAGGAAAGCCTTAAAATTTTAAAAACTCAAAAAGAGGGATAGACAGACACACAGGAAGTTTGACTGATCTAGACACAACAAATTAATTTAAATAAAAACAAAACCAACCTTATCCGTACCCTGAATGCACATCCTACAGAAGGTCATCAATACATAAAAATGTGATTTGGTGTGCCTGCAAGCATTAAGTTTTACTAAAAAAAAACAAATATTACAGTTGGCAAGTTTCCTTCATTCTGTTTTGTAACTTCATTGTATGCACTGAATATTTAAGGGATAATAACTTTCCGTATGAGATCTATATTTCACATTCCATATGTGAAACTGAACAGGAACACAGTCGTAAGTATAATTATGCTTTTTTCAAAGTTTACAAGTTTCTTAAAATTTAATTGAAAACATTGCTACAATGCAAAGTACAACTACTGGTATAAAATTAAAAACCACAATACAAGTTCTAAAATTACCACCACTGACCAAAATAAATCGAGCCAGAATAAATTACACAGCCCAGCCTACTTTCACTTCTGTTTGTATATGGGCATTTTTACAATCCTGGGCACTTTTCAGATTTTCCCACATATTGCTAATTAACAAATTACATACATACGATCAAAGAATTCTTTTATCACTATGTTAGAGAATGGTGTAAGTGAAGATAAACACTGAAAATAGAAACCAAATATCACCACCGAGTCCAAAGATATGCTAAAGCAAAGCCCGAAAAATGACCAAAAATTTTTCCCGTTTTAGTCATATGAAATAAAAAGCAATCTGAAATANGGCGCGTTACCACTTGGGCTGCGGAGCAGTCTCGTTTTCAGATATGTTACATGATGGATTAGAAATTTCTTTATACCCATTTCAGTTCACGCCCGAACTCCAAAGGCTTGCACAAAAACCTAATTTTGCAATCGTTTAACTTCACAGTGGCATACTTCAAGCCAATGCATATTATATACACCCACCTTTTTTTTTAAGTTACAAGTGGTGAAAATGGCGTGTCACATGCGGACCGTCGCATGATACCCTCAAACTGGAAAAAACGTTTTTATCAGTCAGCAGCTCATCTGACAATTACTCTCACATACAATATTTGCACAGTTTGATGACTGTGTCGTATTTTAAAAAGAGAGTGTCTCAGGTCAAAATACAATGAAGCTGCAATACACCCAACGGCCCTGTAACTCATTGTCCACTGACCACCTCTCACATTCCACACTAACGATAAAGGGATCTACACTGACGATAGAGGGAGTACTTTCGCAATGCCAAGATAAGCATCCAGATTTTTCATGTCTGTAGCAGCCCCATTGCAACAGCGTGACTGCAACCCGTTCAGTTTCACATATGGAATGTGAAAAAAAAACTATCCAGTAAACCATCAGATTTAGCGCAATTTATATGTAATTCCGTTCGTAAAGATAAAATCCCATTCATGAAATTTAGGCTTGGTTTGAAATTTAGGCTGTGTTTGGCGGCAACAAAATAATGAAAGATGTACAGTTTTGATATTCGTCTTCACCTGTACATCGTCAAATCCACCTTGGTCCTAATCATCTATCGATTATCTATCCATTAATAACAGTATGCAAAGACCAATTCCCTAAAACGCACATCAATCGAAACAAAATTAAGTAACGTCTATGAATGCTCTAAAATAGGACTTTTTTTAATACCGATGGAATTTAAATGCTTTAAAAATGCCATGTCTAATAAGTTAAAGGGGCCTGGCGTTGATCAATCACAAAACTTGGTTAAATTTTCGAAGAAAAATAGCCGTTTTTATATTTTATTTTATTTTTTTATATTATTTATTTTTAGCGTGCGACTTGCCTTTATTTAAAGAACTGACTATTGACCAAAATATGAAAAAAAAACAGAAGAGAGAAGAAGAAAATGATTTGGCTCCAATATCAAAGGGAGGACAAACATACGGTTTCATCTTTATATTGATATTATATTTATTTTAGAAAGTATTGTTTTGAATCAAACATTTTGTGTTTATAATCACCACTTTTTGCATCTAAAGTCTGGATAAAATTAAGAATGTATTAGGAAGGTAATAGTATACAATATCGATATTAGTGCATGTGCAATGTCAATTCGATTGCAGCAGAGAAGCAAACATATCTAAGCTTCATACACCAAGTATGAAGATCGGACCTCTGACGAAAACAAACGAAAAGTCTTCCGAAGGTGAGCGCACGTGAAGATATGCAGCGATGCAGGGGTTTAACGCCTCGCCTGCCATGAAGTAAACCAACATAATATTTTTCGACACACCAGCGAATCGTGGTTTCGGCAAATCAATTAGCAAAAAATGACGGTCGTACTTCCCGTGTGTTGTATTACTTAAACGCACTTGGTGGGTGTCTTTTTTCTGTCGAATTTGTGAACAAATTCGCCCTCTCACCCGAGGTAGTTTGCTTTGTGAAATGGACCTGAGAAGAAGTCATGAGCGCGTTGTCGTACCAGGTGTTCTGTTACTGTGAAGCACTTAGTAGGAGAGGTGCGCCTTAACTCCCAAAGGGAAACAATCTGTACAGACTGGCTACAGTTTCTCTCGATCCTTTTTATGTGTGTAATTAAGGTGTCTCTAGCACGGGATCTTAAAGCACTATTTTTTTTGCACAGAGTCATGTGGTAGTTCAATGAGGGCTTTGTGAACTGAGGCCCCACCCAGCTACAGGTTAATTCAGTTCGTTGTAAGATAAAATTGAAAAAGCAGCGATTTCATTACACCCACTTGCCATGCAATCTCTTATCAGCATAATGAGTGGTTGGGAGTAGGTCTATTAAGTTGGGGGTGACACAGGCCGCCCGTCGTTTGATTGAAATCAAATCGAAGACTTCCTAGAACTCGTGTTCTAATACTCTTATTTGGCCCCCATGGTAAGATCGGACCAACTTCGTTCCTAATCGCACTCCTTCGATCTTTTACGATTCTCCAAACGATGCACTGAAGAATAGAGAGAGAAAGAAAATGAAAGAGAATATATTTGAATACTGAGTTTGGCACTGTGTGTGAGGTTTTGCTATCTGTTAGCGCCTTGTAAACCAAAGCTCGACGATAAAGATTCCCTCACGCAGCCTAATCCCCACCAACTGATTATTTTGCTTCGGATAAAACGCAAGCGTTTCTTCGGTTAAGATGGAGGGATTAATAGCTTTAGTGTTCGTATATCTTTTTAACAACGAACTTAAGTGTTCTAAAATTTCACCATATTCATCCGTGAGAAACCGAATCAGCTGTCATTGTCAACAAATTGCAGCTCTTTGTGAAACCTGACGCAAGCGCCGAAAAAGAAGAGGCCAGGGAACAAAAACGCGAGCTTCTCAACTCTGAGCTTTTCAATAAATCATGAATATTTGATCCTGCCAAAATTAACTGAACAAGAAGGATATTTGATTCCACTGGTTTCTTGAGCGGGGTTCAGTTTTAAGTGCATGTCTTGGGACACATGGTTCGATGAGAACACATCAGCTAGCAAAGAGCCTAGGGTGTATTCTTTGTCAAATGATATATTGCCAGACCCGTTGCAGCTATGATAAAACATATTCGTCTGATATTAATATCGATGTCATTCAGAAAAAAGGTTGAGTCCTCCGCTAGTCATAGTCTTATATAAATGCAATGAAGAATAAACCATCATCCAAGGATCCAAGATTCAGCAAAATAGGTTGAAGTTGAAACCTCATAAAAAGAACGAACGAGAAAAGAAATCCATAGTCGTGGTCTACCGTGTAAAAACTAACATAATTTCTTTAGAATTTAGCAAAAGAAAAAATTGTCGATAAGTAAAAAGTACCAGGATACAAAGGAGCGGTACCTTGCGTGTGCTGTCAAACTTTTTTAATTAATGTACATACTTCATAGACCTGTGTAAATTTGACCGCAAAGGCAGAATGAGTAACCGTCTTTATGCGTATGTACCTGTGCACCATAGGCCTAACCATGATATAAGAATTTAGATGTAATAATGATTCACTCAAAGTAGGGCAAAAATGTCTTTATCATTTCAACGAGACAAGTTGGTGATACTGTAGTATTAATATGTCGCTCATATATAGTCATACATAGAATAAGATGTATGTAATAAATTCTGGATAACAGATCTATTGATTGTGATATATGAAAATGTAACATACTTGCAAAGTGGAAAAAATTACCTGGCCCCTCTTCGTTCTGAGTATGTTTTAGTATTTGTCGTCCGTGGTCTCATTAATTTAGCAGACAAAATATGAACTCGCAATCGGTTTCTCCTTAATCGGTTGTAATCGCTTTTTGTTATTACTTGTCAGCTATAAAGTCTAACGTCAGCCAGAGCTTTATTCACCTAAAGTATACAGTTTACGTAAAACACACATCAAACCCGTTTTTGAAGGACTCAAACAACTTCTGGTCTTATGTTCAATTTGACATTTCGTATTTCAACCAGGGAGTCGAGTTATGTAAACTCAGAGAAGATGACTGCCACGGGGAAACGCTTGCTACAAACCATCTGTTCAAAAAATGACAAACAACAGAGGGATGTATGTGTGTAATCCCCAACTTACGCGAAGTTCGCGGCGATCGTCATGTAGTTGAAAAGCACTGAGTGGAACATAGTCAAGTGTGGAATAGCCTGGCTACATGGCTGACTACCTTGTTTAGTATCATTCGACTCTCAATTAGTGTCATTGATAATTATCAGTTCTGGATGGCAGAACTGTGTTGAACACCTGGGTGAGTGGCATGATGATCACCATCTGCTGTGTCTGACGTGTACTACTGGGACGAGACGAGTGCTTCTCACGGCGATAACCTAGATTTACATGTAAAATCTAAGTAAAAAAATACACCTTGGGATTTGATGAACTGCGGTCAGTTAAATACGTAGAACGAAAATTGTTTTAAGACGCAGACAAAAAGGAAATCTCTTGCGAGTGAAAGAATTTATTTTCCCTTTCTCAAAGCACGCCCTGTGTTGTTTCGTGTCCTCATACATTAAATCATTAAGGTAATTAATCTACGCTACAAACATCGCCAAACCAATCCATTTGTTCAAGTCATGTATTCAAGACACGTCTGCTTGTATGGTTACAAACCCTGAGTTACTTACTGACACAGCTCTGGCATGTTTCCGTGTTCTTTATTCTTTATCTCAAGAATGGATCACGTATTGTTTATGTTCTACTAAATTACGGCTAACGCACCTCAGTGGGTATTGTGGAAATTGGCAGTAGTTTTATTTGTGAGGTTTTAGGATTATTGACCCCGTGTATACAAGTTCAGTCTATTTTCATAAAGGGGATAGGTGATAGAAGTCTACCTGAGGAAGTACGCTGTAGACGTTTAAACGGCACCTTTCACTGAACTGTTGACTTAGATGCGTTTAGCAGCTCATCTTTTTCCTACGAGTTTTAATCGCCGTCTCTGTTTTAAAGACATCTCCCACGATAATGTCTTTTTAACCTGTACTTTTACCTGGCTCAATCGAGGTTACGGGTTCGGTCACAGAGGTAGCTAAACCATTGTTTGTTGAGTAAACGTGATCGATGATTTTCCACTCCGGCTAATCGCGTAAACTCTACTAGACGTCTGTGCGGGCTGTGATTGACTTCTCAGCGTTTGATTGACAGCTACAAGCCGCGGCGCGGATTGGAGGAATTAAAAGCTTGCGTCGCCCTTAGGTAGTGAGAGCAAAAGCTCGCTTCAGAACAGATACATCAGAAGTCTGCGACTGGTGGGGAACTATACCAAACACAGTCCGGGAATTTCATCAATGGATTTGTAGCTGAACGCTGGACTTGTAAAACCGGGAGCTTACTACAATCACGGACAATATGGAGATACAACAAGGTGCATTGTGTGTTATTTTTCTGATGGTTTTCTCCTTAACGGGTCCAGTTTTCTCAGCACCACCACTCAACGATTGGGGCACGGAGTGGGCCTTTCTGAGTGGGAGAGCACATCAACCAAAATGCATCGACATTCCGCAGAATCTTTCCCTGTGTCAGAACATAGGTTACAGCCAGATGCGACTGCCCAATCTTCTGGACCACGATACGTTGTCTGAGGTGAAGCAGCAGGCAGGTTCCTGGGTGCCACTCTTGGGGATTCAGTGTCATCCCGACACCAAATTATTCCTGTGCTCCTTGTTTTCACCCGTCTGTCTGGACCGACCGATCTGGCCGTGTCGTTCCCTGTGTGAGGCTGTGAAAAAGGGCTGTGCGGAGAGTATGTTAACTCACGGCTTTCATTGGCCTGAGATGGTGCGCTGTGACAAGTTCCCTTTGGACAACGATCTGTGTATTACGACGCAAAATAAAAAGCAACAAGGTAAAAAAAAAATAGATACCATATTATTGTAATTCTCTTCTGTCTAAACTTCGAATAGGTTTATGGCCTAGCTTTCTCAGTCCATTGTGTTGTTTAAAGCATTTTGTAATAGTTTTGCATGATTAAAACGGAATTCTTTGGGTAATTTTCAACATTTTGCATATACTAATTTTTAATTGTTCATTCGCAAAGCTATTTTTGAGAATTTGTAGTAGTGCTGCTACTCCTGTTACTGCATTGCTTTAACTTTTATCTCCCATGCTACAATGAGCGTGCCTGCAAGCAATAACAGGAAAAGTAATTTAGAATTACACGTCTCTTGTGCCGCACCGAATTAGCTGCGTCCTTTTTGCCAGTGTGGCTTTTTTGCCAGTCTACTTCTCACTCCTGTAATAAACAACCTTCATTCAGTATGCAGCGCAACGTCTCTTTGCATACTGCTCCTTGACAGCTATTCAATCAAACGGCGTAGTGAAAACATTAAAGTCGAGAGGAAGTTTTATTCAAGTGTAGAAGATATATTTGGATACATAAACAAGAAAAAATGCCAGAGCAACACAACTCATTCCACATACCATTGCAATTGTGAATTTTTTTACTTGCAATTGAATCTTCACTTATACAATATTTCATTCCATTAAAAGGGAAGCATGATCGAAATTTCATTATTCTAGTCCCGTAAACGAATTACTGAATATCTAAATACCTTAACGTCACTTCTCTTTAACACTAATTTGTTTGTTAAGCCAAACCTGTACTTGTACACATTCGGTGAGCAAAATCCACAACTCCCACACAACTGTATGTAAGTGTGTATTTTCCAATTATTTTCCTCATTCAAGAAACATAAACAGTGGAGGGTATGAGTGTGACCCCACTAACACCGATTTTGGCAGATGAAAGAACGCAGAACGATTCATAAAAGAGGTAATGCTGTGGAAAAATAAATATTTTAAAGACTTTCAGTTCCACGACTTGATATGATTTATCGCGATGCCGGAATTGCATCTTTTAGCACGGCGGCTCATGTGAATTTGAGCTGGGCGTAAAGTCATTATTTATGATCACTTTGTATTGTTTCCATAAACGAAAAACCACACCGCATTTTTGCTTTTAGTAGCCTCAAAAATGATTCGAAAAACATTGTTTATGTGACACTAATAGGCCACGTCTTCTGCTGTCAGTCCTTAAGGTGTTGCCACTGATGGGCCGTGAGGTGCAATAAATACCCAGACTACCTCAGCTGCCTGGATGAATGGATGAATTTCAACAAGGGGAGGTGCAGTGATAATCATCCCATTAAAGATGCGGCAACAACCTTCTCATTTTACTAGAATTAGCCCCTTTTATGTTTTCGCACCTTGGTACAAAGCGGAGTAACTGATGCCATTTTTCATTGCAGTGGACAATAACGTTTGCGAGGCCTGTCGGCAGCCAGACACATTTGAGGGGCTGATTCACAACTTCTGCCGTTCTGAGTTCGGTAAGTGCCTTATTAGTTTCAATTAGGGGTGCTGCATGTCCCCAGGCTGCCTGTCTGGCACATTTGATCATCAAATTTCACGACAATATAACAAGATTGTTCAAAATGTTTCAGCCAGGCCTCTATTTGGTGTGAGTTTTCTGTGGTTGAATGAGCAAGGGTCTTGAACTCGACATTAAAAAAATTTTTAGAAGAATTTTTGACCGCATCGGACCTTTTTATAGTGCTTTTCAAGACGTGCAATAATTATTCCTGTAATGCACTGGTGTAAACCCTTGAAAGGTGACACTTCAATAGAGAACGAGAAGATTGGGAGATAATAACTGTGGGCTTTTGTGAGGGAAATGGACAGAGACAAACCCCAAGTTAAATTTCAAAAGAAATTGCATAAGGAGCGTGCAGCGACCGCTTGGGGTCCAGGTCTTCATGGGGGTGGGAAATTTTGGCACTTAAAGTTAAAATCACGTAGTTCTGCACTTGAGTACAGAAAATAGCCGAAAGCAAACTTTGATACTTTGCCAGAAGCCATGTTGGGTTAAAAGCCACGGACTGCTGGGTCTGTTTATTTTATCTCCACTTAATCTTTCTACCTGGTGCAAGAAAAGTTTCCTCTATGTAAAGCATATCTTGCTCAGGGCTCAAAGCTCACACATCTAAAACCCTGCTGATACACGAAACCAAAATCTCTCATATCAAGCAGGTGTATTTTACATGGTTTATCGCCTTGCTTGTTGTTCGGTTTTTTTTTTTTTTTTTTTTTTTTTTTTTTTTTTTTTTTTTTTTGTGTGTGTGTGTGTGTGTGTATCTATTTGTTCACATTGGTCAATATTTCTCGTCATCTGCATCATCTGTGTGCTACGGTGATAGATTTTATTTGCACTAAGCAGATAGGGATGGGACCTTTGAGTAAATGAGAAAACAGATTTTACTAGTAATATTGTGAAAGGATGGCATGCCACTTTCGTTATCTAGCAAAGAAGGCCATGCTATTTCCCCATGATATATTTATATGGATTTCAAAGTAGCGCACAGTACTCGTCTAAAATGTAAGAATACGTGGCCTGATATCCGTGTTGTGAGCTTGTTCTTCCTGTTCAGGACGTAGTGACCTAAACCTACAGGGATATGTGCAAGCTTGAACGTGGAAGTGAGCCGGACTTTGATGTTTGGTGTACTCTCAACCAGAGGCCAGCTGAGTGATGACCCCATTTCTGATATCTTTTGCCAAAATTTCCACAGTACGAAAATGTGTACAAAATTAGCCAGATAATATCTGTAAATATCCAGTACACAAATCTCTCTGTGGTCCTGGTAGAGGGTATATGTGTGTGTGTGTGTGTGTGTGTGTGTGTGTGTGTCTGGGAGGGGTAAAAGTACATGTGATTTTTTTTAGAAGGGGTGTTATTGTTTATCATTTTATGTTTATTATTTTGTCTCCCCTGCTGTACTGTTGTGGGTCATTTTTTGAAAGATGAAACAGTGTTGATTTTCAAAACTTTTTACAACAATGTGCTGTCCTTTTAATACGACATGATCATGCAAGTCTCTGCTATTGAAACGTAAGTTTATTAACGTATTTTATGTGAATAACTACGAGCACGTGTTCCTCTTTTTCCAGTGATAAAAGTGAGGATGCGCAAATCTGTCACCAAGAATGCTGATACCAAACTCATGATATCCAAGAAGAAATTGAAAATTTTGAAGAGAGACAGCCCAATAGATAAGAAAGAATTTAAACGTCTTAGCATGTACATCGAAAATGGAGCGAACTGCAAGTGTGATCGCCTGAAACAGCAACAGAAGAAGGCGGAAAATTACATCGTTATGGGGAGGAAAATTCAGGACAAATTGGTGGTCACGTATTTGCTGCCCTGGCCGAGAAAATCACAAGATTTTAAGAAAGCCACAAGAGCCATGCGTAAATCGGACATTTGTCAAAGCGGAATGGACGTTATTAGCGCTGGCATGGACTCGACCAGCAGGTTAAGCAAGGAAGAACCAGCGAGGCGAAAGAGAAATAGAGATAAAAACAGAAAGAAGTCAAAAGAATAAAGGGAAGGTCGATATGTTTTTATCAAAGAAAACTCCATGCCAAATCCCTTCTTTATTATGCAAATGAAACAGCGAGAGTGATAACCGGTTACTGTTAAAAAGTGTTTATAAATAAGAACAATGTTCATAACAAGGTGTGTCAGTGCGTGAAACAATGAATGGCAACTGTTTAATGTGTTGAAAATGAATAATGAAATAAAGATGGTGGAAAATAATAAAAGTGCAAAAATATGTAATTAATGTTGAAGGAATGTGTTGAACCTAGACATGTATTATGGTCGTCTATCCCCGTATTAGAATAATAGACGTATATCATACTTAGTAGAACACTCCGATCTCTGCGTGTGTGTGACAGCCGTCAATCCTGGCGGCCCTTACTTCCTAGGATCAATATTTACCCGAGTCCGGTGACAGGTGACATTTTTACCTGCGACGCTCTTTCTCAATGGGTTTAAGTTGCAAAACAAATGAAGTGACAGCTACGGAGCTGTTTATTCAACAGCCTCTGCAAATTGAACAGACAGAGCGTTGTAAGAGGAACAGACTAGAAATTTCGACCTCCGTTATAGACTGCTTTCCTAAATTAGCCCTTCACTGCTTCCTGTGTGTTTTGACCGGGGGTAAGGCCAGTATAATGTCTTTGTTATTGTTGAACATTTAGTTATTGTATTCTGTTGAATTGGTGTTGCTTTTAATGAACTTTATATATATTTATTTTAGAACCATTTGTACAGTATTACTCTCCTGGTATGACGTAAGGGTTTTCGTTACAGATTTAGTTCCTATAGCTATCCAACATAGGCTTCTGGGAGGTTAGAGACGCTGCATTTTCGAGAACATGGAGCCTGTACTTTCTTTTTTTAGATAAAACAATCCAATGTAAATGGTATATTAGATACGTAGAAAACAATTTAAATGTCTGAAATTGCGGAACATTCAGAGAAAGGAATTTATGATTAAATAACAAAAGTGAAAAAGATGTGGTCTAGGCTTAACGATGTTACTTAGATGAATTGAGTGTCCGTTCTCAAACTACGTAGAAATTCGATATGCGTTAGAGGCAGAGCTGTAAATATGCTGTAAATGTTTTGTATTAAGAAATAAAGTCGAGATTTGATCGGAAATGCTGTTATGATACTAGTGCTGATGCTCCAGGTTTTTGTTATCGGTGGGAGGGTTACGCAAGTGTGGAAGTAAAATCGCTCCTCTATATACATACATTTAACGTTTGAAGGGAAGCTGAAACGGGGGATCGTGCTTTCTATGTCAAACATTTCTAGATAAAACAAGGCACGTTTTCAGGTTGGATGCGTACCGGTACCTTAAACCACCTTTACACTGGACGGTGTACTTTCTGCGTCCTTTTTGCGACCATGAAACTGGCATCGCTGTGGTCGTAAAAAGGAGGCCCAAGCATCCCTTTGGTTTTAGAATGAATGCGCAATGATCGGCCTGTTATCGGCATGTAAATTATTATTATTTTTTTTTCACTCTCAAACAGGACCATACTACGGGACGCAGAGAGGACGCCGTCCGGTTAAAAGGGGGCTTTGCTGTTGGGACATCCAGGAGTGGCATGTGAATTTTTCATTATATACATGTACCTGGGTAAGGTTCACCCCGGAGACACTGGCGATGTCCATCAATGACCCCGTGCTAACTGTGGTGTCTGGGTTTTGTCGGGGATAACGTAGCGGGCGGGTGCAATAAAACATCCTGAAGTTAGTCTATTAGCTAATCCGGTGCGCTGTAGATGCCCCCTGACAGACAGATGCAGGCTAAGTGCATAGTAAATGCCACTGATGGCATCATTTTCAAAGAAAAACAAATCGATGATTACGCGAAAGATCTCAGTTGCGATTAACTACAGTTTGCACAACTAAACACAGAAGTTCTGATGAATCTGTTGGAATAATGGAATACGAAAAATACGCAAATCACTGATGATCAGGTATGTTCAAATAGGAACTTTTCGGTGTAAAAAAAACATGTTTCGGAGTAACTGGCTCGGAAGTTCCTGGATTGATCCATCATAAACTAGCTGAACAACAGACATCGGAATTTGCTATAAACATTATAATATTAATGGTAATTTATTCTTATAAAACGCATGCCAATAAAATCTTAATGCGCTTAGGCGCTAAAATTATAAATTTTACATTCAAAGTCTAAAATTATGAATAAAAAAAGATGGCAGATATAAAGTAATGAAACTTTGCTGTATCAATTATTGTAAAAGGATTTTAAATTTAGGGCCTAGGCCTTAAAAGTTTCTTTAAATTGCCCATGTTATTCTTATATATGTGGAATTCCTGGTAATGCGTCCTTGCTAATGTGGTTTGAAGAAGTTCTGAAACATATTGCGGCCTCTTTTCCATGACAGCTGATAAATAAACCTCAAAACTTAAAATGATATTTTCTGTCTAAACAATTGTCAAATACCTCTCAATATGTCTCGATGGCTCAATCTCTACACCGACTTATATCCCCAATTGTTTCGCAGGTTTTACAGTATTATGTCCATGCTTTCCCTTACGTTGAGTTTTGTATTATTTGTATCTCACTTTCTCATCAGCATACAATAAGGATACAATGCAGCATTTTATGCTCGATCTTTGGATAAGAGCATTCAGAGTTTGTTGATTGCAATCATGTCTCAATCGCAGTTGTATTTATCTTTCGTCCTCACAGTTTTGGGCGGGGGTTTGTGCTAAGATAACGATAATAAAAGTGTACATCTTCAGCTTGACTGTCTATTGATTTCCAGGAAATAAGCAAGCATTTTGGCAGTGAAATACCACAAGGGATATGACTCAGAAGACGGGCCGATGGATCGTTAACCAAATGCATTTATGATATCTATCTTTTTGACTCATTGTAATCTCCAGCGAACGATCAGTGGAGAGCTATCGGCCTCTGAACAGTGATACTGGTTGACAGATAACGCAGCTGAAAATAATTCCCCACTAGAAACCTAGTTAGTGACAGGGATGTGATTATTTGGGGGATTTCCTGATATCAAGGGATTTTATTTTGACCCAGTCACATCCTTTGTACGGGCACCATATTTGCAGTGTTAACATCTTGATACACAGGCAGTATCCACTAAGTTAGGTAATTATGACGCATTGAGAATTAAGATGTCTGCGTGATCTTTAGATGTTAAGTGTCTGAAAACTGCTATGTGCCACTTCTAATGCTGGCATTCCATATGGCGTTCAACATTCTGTCTTACACTTAAACCAGTTTTTTTTAAGCCTAGGCCGGCATCTGATGTTTCACAAAAAGGGGAGAGCCATAACATTTTTTGTTATTATTTGTGGCATTGAAACTCCAGCAGACACATGTGGCAGAACTTTAGCATGAAGGTGAAAATTAGACGTGAGAGCGAAAAGAATACCGGGGCTACTTTTTTGACAAAGAAATTTCGTTAATTGATTACATCATGGGAGAAGGCGAACGAAAAACTAAACAAAAACAAAAGGACTCTCAAAAAAAGTAAACTTAGCACAAATCTAGGCTAATGTCTCAATAGTCTTCAAAAGAGAAGAAATTCTGTACCTTTTGGAGCACAGCATGACTTTTAAAGCAATTACGTCAATCAATGATAAACACTCGGAAATGGAAGTTTGTAAATCAGTATTTGTCAAAGGTTTTCTTGTAAACTTAGTGTCCTCTTCCCGTAAATAATTGTGTATGGAGGAAAGGGTGGCCTGCATGGCCAAAATCCAGACCGATTTTTTATGCATCCATTACAACTACGTCCTAGTTTAGTAGTGCAATGTATATTTATGCTGCAATATAGTTGCTTTCAGATAATGGTATTCCAGTCTCTCGTAACATGGTGATTTGTTCCTCAGTCTTTGCAGGACCACAGGTCAGTATTTTATCGAACCTATCCTGAATTTGATTTGGAAATTGGGACCCTCTTGCAAGAGGGGGTTACCAAAAGTGCCCCGCTTTCAAATGCACGTACACACGCGCTCGCACGGTACACAATAACCACACCTTGTAATATAAGGAATTGTTGCATATATAGCTGTTTTTAGAAAATCCCGATACCGTTTTAATATTTAACCACTTCCAAAAATTATTGCAGTCAATACGTATTCTACATACATATTGGCGAATAAGGACTTATTAGACTTAAATGTAACATCTTATAAGTCCACTGTGTTAGGTACAATCAGCCACCAGACGGTCTTTAACGAGGCGCGGTTAACAGCGGATTAAACCCATTAGTTTCTTGTCAGCTGTAATATCCATTATTGGTTAATCAAATGACTGAACAGATTTTGGTCTCTTCTCCATTCAATGGAATGTTTTTACCAGGATCACAGGTTGATTTCCAGTAGATATTCTGAAATATGTCTGGCTGTGCAGTTTTCTGTACTGTGCTCTGTCCAGTGTCTAGAGCTCTGGTAGAGAGTAGAATGTTTTAGTATCCCAGATCTCGTGGTTTTTGTTACCGCTTCTTCATTTGCCACTTTCCTTGGTTGAAATGCTTGATGAGAATGAACTATGAATTTTGGAGACAGACATTAACGAGAACTCAGTATATCCCCCGACAGTTTGTGCTCGACAATGGAAACTTGCCAAGCTACAGTAAGCCGAGACTATATTGTGGCCACAGCTAATTTCACCAAAATTTTATAACTTTGAAACATTCGGATTTAAGTTCGATTTCAAACAAACGATTATCATGTTCGTTGGTTTATTGAATGTGAAATAAATATAACACCTATAAAAAATTTGAGCTATTTCTGTTCAACTAACAGGAACGACAGCCTGATTGAGATTAGCTCTCCATAGGCAGCATATCTAATCCTCCCGTTGTCCCCTTCACCGCCATTGACAGATTGGTTTTCAGTACTTGCAGTGCGGCCTGGTGAATTAGCTCACACCGAGTCAGACGGACTCAAATAGACTGGAGCCACGACCAAAGATGACCAAAACAATGTTTTATTGTCTTTAAATTCTTAAAAGTAGCAGCAATTGAGAGCCATCAAGACTAATGAAAGACGGCACCGAATTTTCTTGTAATGTTAGTGAACTTTGAATAATTAAGGTGAGAGACGTGCGAAATTCAATTTAATGCCTTTCATTCGCCAACAAGCCTTGAATTTAATCAAATCTGGCAGCAAGGTCGCACAAAGCGCTTTCTTTAACACATACTTTTCTGAATCGGAAATGTCGAATGACAGTAGCATGAATTTGGCGGAGATAACTCGGTGAGGTAAAGCCGCGCTCACTTAAGTGATTTACTGCCACGTCATGCATGAACCAGAGAGAATGTTTACACGAGTATGAAGTTACTTTTTTGCGTCAAGGCATTTTGCAGGAAAGGCAAAATAAATCCATAAATCTATAAAACGTGTCTAATGTTAATGTCTCGGGCGTTAATTGCGTTTAGAACACCTGTCGCATTTTGCAATCGGTTCTCAACAGTTGGTACACTTGCTGCATTTTTGTCTTTCCTAAACCGTTGGCGCAGCTGATATATCGATGATGAAATTACTCATAACGTAGTCGTCTTTTATACTTCGCGAAGAAACAACATGGTAAATTGTTTCATGAAAATAATAAGATTAAATTATAAAAAATTACATAGTTTCCGTATCCCGGGTATCTAAATCATTTACGGAGTTTGGAAGAAGAATAGCATTTTGTTTGTACAACTTTTTATGTATTTTTAGACATCTTAAAATTTATTTTTGATAAAAAACATTCATTGCAGACCCGGCAGAGAAGGAGGTTGAGACATTCTTGTTTGTAGAGAGCGAACTTTATTTTGACGCAAAGGCAATGGAATTCAGGCATTTAGTTTACTAGCTGCAATTATTTACATTGCCCTATACCCTTACAACTTTTCTAGAAATTGAATGAGGCAAATCCAGCTTAGGAAAAAGACACGACAGTAATAGGACCAAGACCTACCACATGTGGTATTCCTTTTACACAAAATGTCTTGTTTACAAGAATTTGGTCTCCATAAAAGACCGGCTTTACTTCAAGCCTTTCTGGGTGTTCTGATTAAAAATAACGGGAATTTTTCTTCGGCTGTTAAAATGCTGTTCACCCTTGTTTTAATCCACGATTCACATTTACAGCATCAAACCGTCAAAATATAAATACTGAGCCTTGAGCATTGGGCATTTATGTATTTTAGAGGGAAATGTTCTCTAAAATCAGATTTTGCTGGGCGACATTGTACAGGGGGCATTTTTTGTGTGTGAATAAAGGCAGGTTTTGTGATTGATAACCATTCAACTTTGTTTTAAATCGTTCATTCTTATAAAAAGACATGCCAATATTGAAATCACACATGTAGCATATTAAAGCAAATAGAAGACAAATTTCAGTCAACATGAAATAGACAAACTGAAATGAAAGACACGCTTGAATAGTATTTCAAATATCAGTTTAAGAAATGGCAAGTGAGTCATAAATTACAAAAATACAAATCAAAGCACAGTTGCAGTGTATAAGGAAGCTTCTAGTGCTAGTCTTAATTTCTTCCCAGCACTCTCTCCAGGTTGGGGTTCCTAAACATGGCATGAGGGTCTACTTTTTGGGCAATCTCACAGAACTTTGTCCACTTTGGATACATTTTTCTAAACTGATCAGCTACAACACCATGGTCCTAAAAATAAATTGTAAAATTTATATAATCTACTGCAGACATAAGATAAACAGATGGATGTTACCGTCTACAATATTCTTGTCTTGTTTAATTTTATCTAAGAGATCCTTGTATACACTTAATGGCATACCGAATTAGTTGCAGTGCAATGATCTTGGCAATCACCTTCTTTTCACAAGACAAGCCTCTAAAATAGATGGTTTATAAGCAAACATATATTATTATTATTTCAACAGTCCTCATGGCAGTAAACCCACCTTTGCCCAGTGTGGTCTTCCACCTGCTCTGAGCATGATATCTTGGAAGGCATTCCAGTATGTCTCATGTGGAACATACTTGTTGTATGGCCTATTGTCCAAAAACAATTTACAGTCAAAAAAAGATGGCTGCCAGAATAACAACTACAAGTCACACATTCATATTCCATAATTAATCAGTAATCAAGGACAGAAACACAACATTGTGTTTGACTGATGTTATTTAGTCTCCAAATAAAGAATAATTTTATGTTTTATCAACCTCCCTAGAGACCATAAAATACAAGTACCTCTTTCATAGTGATGCCATATATATACTCACCTGAACATAAGGATATTAATGTAGCAGGAATCCATGTTGTATGCTGGACTGAGATAGATATTATCCGCCATGACAAATCTCACTTCTACCGGAAAATGTGCTGGAAACTGGTTTGTCTCTATCCAGTCCTTGAGCTCTAACAAAACCTCAGCAGTCTTTTCCCTAAATGGAAACATAATACCAAAATGGATTCTTCAAAAAAGAAAAGGTTTGGAACTCTTCCTTCTACTATGTAATGTAATAAAACCCAATTTTCCATCTACTGTATGATATTTTTGTACAATTGTTCAAAAACTGTAAAAAACATATAAATGGATTACTAATAAATGATAACAGAATGAATCATCATCATCACAATGCACTGCATTCAACTTCCCTGCAATTCTTTTCAAATGTTTATGGTTTCACAATTGACCTTATTAGGTAAAAGGACACTAACCTTGGGACTGCCCATTCCATGACATATTGTTGGAAAAGACAGTCAAGATTGAAAACCCTGTCACCCCTATCTACAATCTCTTTTGGTTTAGAGAACAGTAGCCAACTGAAGAGTCGGTTCATATAAATAAGAAGAGAAGTGAAGAAAGCACTGCAATAAAAAGTGTTTTCAGATGGCATATCAATGTATTTGTCTTAGATGATAATTTATTAATCAACAAACATTTAAAAATTCATTTCATCTGAAAAAAAATTTTTATAATAAAGTAACTCATTAGAGATAGATAAAGAAGCATTCTAACTTTGCTGTGTGTGCTAGGTAATTACTGGTAGGGAGAGTTCAGATAAACTCAACATTCTAGCTGGATTGATCTAATTCTGTGGGGAATCAATCAGAGTAATCAGCTGTAATGTCAAACATGCCTCCTTGAACAGCAAAGGGGGTAATTAACTATCTTGCCCACTTGGTTCTCAGAAGCTCTTGCCCTTGAGGAGGGGTGTCAGACAATTAAGCTGATTACATTGAATGCACTGTTATGAGAATTCCCTGCAGAGTTGGATCGATCTAGCTAGTATGTAGGGTTTATCTGAATGCAGTTGTAACGATTCATGGATTCATATACCAAAAACAAAAAGGGTTTTGTGCTATTATGCATAATTATTTATTCCCATACAATACACTAATACAATGACTCGATGTTTTGAATGAGATACAAATTTTAGAATCATGAAAATTTTATTTTTATACAGCATATGTGGTGCTTTAACTGTATTGAATAGAACATATAAGGTAAAAAAAAACAGTTAATCTGTAAAATTCACTATTTCACCACTGAAAAGATCAAGTCATTATCCAATATTAAAATTTAATATAAAAAGTCTAAGTGCCATATTATTCATTATTAATCATGTCTAAACAATACTTCTTCAATTTCAGATAATCACCTGATGAGAAGGCAGAACTGCAACATATGGCACCCCACAGCATAATTCCAGAACCAACTGTCTTTCCTACAAATGGGCTAAGAAAAAAGAAATATTGTAAGATTTAGCCAATGTCCCTATGATATTTCTGCCTGGTAGATTTTTCTACATACAAAGTGGACAATATAGCACATGTATCAAGATTTTTAAAATGATAGCCTAAGGCTAAAAGTTGCTATGGTGATAAGAACTTTGGATTCAATTATTATAGAACCATATGGGAATTTTCATTGTTTTTGCATACACGTTTTTAATTTTCTTCACAGATGAATTGCATTCATATTCAATATCTCTCACATATGGTATTCAGTACATATGACATATGTATAGATGTACATAGATGTGAAAAAAATTATAGGTACCCATGTACTTTTGTTGATATGACAACATGTTTTAGGATTCAACTGAGTTTTTCCCCAACTTTCTCAGTACATTTTCAAGATTTTCTTTGCACTTTGCAGGCAAAGCAATTTTAATCACTAAATATACCACACTGGTTCATCAGTATATAGCAAAGCCAGAGATAGTAAAAAATGATGGGTACCCATGTAAATTTTGTTGCTATGGCAACATGTTATAAAGAAAAAATTTTTCTTAGTAAAATAAATGCAATGCCAAATTTTTGCCAAATCCATTCCTTTCAATTCAGTTTAAGACAATTAAGGTGAGTTGCAGTACGTTGCTCATTTCTTTTAGTAGTGGCATTAGAAAAGACAAAACATTATAATTTAGAGTAGAAATAAAACAATCCTTCCATAAAAAAGATCCTTTCATGTAACATTAATAACTGTAAAAAAATTGAACCATACACAGTAGCTTCTTTATCAATTTATGAGCGAAAAGAACCTTTAGTAATGACAATTAAACAATGTTTACCGCTGATATTCTGTTGGCTTTGTACACAACTACGTGATCTGTGTGAGGTATCCACACAAAGCGAAAGTGGTCTGAGGAGGTGATATGGGAATCCAGGTTATCCAAAACCTGTAGAATAAACAACATCAATAAAATAAGGGTTGCCATGCCATGCCATGCCATGCCATGCCATAGCATATAGTATCATATATTTAAATGTATTATAAAGCACACTTTTCCCCATAAAAATGATTGATAAAACATATGTTATATTAATTTTATGCTGAGTTGTGTATGTGCCCATGTCTCATATGTGTGTGTGTGTGTGTGTGTGTGTGACAATTGTGCATCTTGTGCTGTTTACATCTTTACCTGTTCCTGTTAATACATACATTGTTCAAAGTGTCCCTGTATTGACTCTGATGTAGGTGAAATGCAGGTTCACATTGAAATGTGACAGACATGATGACACCAAGAGCTCCCAGACTGCAGCATGCAGCCAAGAATACTTCCTGGTTCTTCTCTTTACTGCATTCAATGATCTCTCCATTAGCTGTCATGATCTCCAAACCCAACACCTGGAAGTTATCAATAATCAAAATATCATCCTCCACAGATTTTTTTTCTTAATTCACAGATAATTTAATTGCCAATATTTGCAAAATGTTTGTGGAGACAATTAAATCGAAATTTACAGTTAAGAGCTATTCATACGTGTTCACTTCCATCTACACTGCACCTTCTAAATAAAAAGCACTGTTTCAATATTAATATCTACTCTTATAAACTGACATTAAATAAAAATCACAAAGATAAATAGTGTGTAGAAATACGAGTGCATGCATGAATACAAATACAAATCTACTTGCATAAGATGACAAGACCCCATAGTTTCCTCCAGTGCCATGAGTTCCAGTACATATACACCCTGCTAAGGACACTTCTGACACAGACCCCAACCTAAAAAATAAATCAAAATAACATCATGATAAAAAAATGAACATTTGGTTAATGTTTCTTTAAGATATAAATTGTTACCATTACAGTTTTGCAGCGAACTCAAATATTTATTGCGTGACATTTCACCACTTTCACTGCCAACTAATATAAAAATTCATAGATACATATCTACCTATCTATCTTTCTACATACACAAACACACAAATACCTTGTAAATTTATACCAAATGTTTTAAAAAATGAAAATAATAACCTATGTTAAATTTAGGTAGATCAACGGCCCAACCTGTTTTCAACGTTGATCCAATGCCTACTGGGATCTACCTACCGGAGGTATCTATCTATCTACACACACAAACAAACAAACATCTTGTAATTAAATATAAAATTTTAAAAAAATGAAAACAATAACATACACACTAAATGCCAGTCCATGCTGTGGCAGAATTTCATCTTTCAGTTTCTTGACTTCAATTCCAGCTTGAACTTTGATTTTACATGCCTCCTTGTCAATCTATTTAAAAAAAGGTGTGCTGTGAAACAAACTTTTAAGATGCAATTAAAAATAGAACTTACTTTTTATGTGATGAAGGTATGGTATATTCAGTGAACCACCAGCTGATATCATTTTCACTTTTTCATGTTTTTATTATGGATCATTAAAGCTAGGGTTTTCAGAGTGGATGGGGCTACTGTATACATGCTGTAATGTAGTCTACTACACCTGAAGTCACAGTGCTCTATAACCATGTGTGGTGCAATATGTACAACAAAACTGGAATCATACGTCACATATATATTACTGATGTCCTGTGCCACAAGACTGAGTGTCATCTAAGGCCCCATTCCCATAGACAGCATCGGGCTACTTGGTTCAATCAAACTCTGTGGGAAATCCGCTTAATGCAATTAGCTTAACTGAATGACACGCCCCCTCCTGGCATTGAGTGAAATACAGAAAAGCTGGCGATAATATGAATACAGTGATTAGGAGGCCTGTCATTCAGTTAAGTTGGTTGCAATCAGCGAGAATCTCTGGAAAGTTGGATTGATCTACGTAGACTGATGGTATCTATTGAAATGGGCCGTTAGAGTACAGCGACTCACTGATATGACTCTGTCAAAGTTCTTCATGCTGATCATATAGTCAGTAGTGCAAACCAGATCTGAGAAGGAATGACCACAACCCACCACCTTCACCTTCTTATTCTTGATCTGTGCAGTGTTCAGGATCTAAAAAAAATAATAATGTTTTTGTTTATTTTAATGAGGCTAAAAGGAACTGAGGGTCCTAGACAGGGTATTCGGGAGGGAGGAAAATCAGCAAAAATCTGTATTACTGATAATATCAGTCTTATGATTGAGTTACAGTAAATCAAAATTTCAATGCAAAACAAGTTTTCCTTGGCCTTGAAATTCATTCATAAATGAATGGCTTTCAGTGTGATCAGATCCTAACATGTGTACCTGTTTGAGCTGTTCTTCTGTCTCTGGTTCAAAATGTAGTTCAGGTTGGCAGGAATATGTTGTGGCCCAGTTAGTGAAAAGATGGCCAGTTCTGCCGAGACTCTGAAAAACCTTACTATGGTTTATACAATTAAGAATTCAAACCTTTTATTGCTCATGCATGAGTCTACATCATTTACTGTAAAATTGCCTAATTGTTATTGATGTTTATCTATAGGTTATTATTTATTTCAAAACGTGCTCTTTAACTGAATCCATAGCTGCAGTCTTGCATGATGTTTATAATGAAATGCCCATATTATTATGAAATATATCTTTATTAACGATAGTTAATTACCCCCTAACAGCTTCAGTAGGTGTGCCAGACATCAGAGCCGCTTGAGCTGAATGTAATTTAGCGAGAAACCCCTTGGAGATGGGCCCATCTTGCTAGATCGATCTAGGTATGGTCCAGAATGGGGTCTAATTTTACATGCTAATTCATAGTACAGATTTCATGGGTTAGCACTCCTGATGCTAGTCTCTGATGTGTACTATTTGTGCTACTAGCACAGATGACATTTTTCCTTTTTTTCTTATTATCCTGACAACTTATGGACAAATATTTGATAAAATTTTCAGTACAGATCACTGGTAGAATCAATCAGATTTTGGTAGTGATCAGTTGAATAACTTTAATAATATGTGCACTAAGCTGCCTTGGCATATGTCTGCACTCTCCGAGTGATTTTCTTACATATGAAATGTTAAATATATTCAGATATGAGTAAATTATCTGGAATTTTACCTGTATATCCATCAGTGTTATTGCTCCAACTTCTGTGTTGCCTCTAGCTTGTGACCTTACTTGACAGACAGTGCATTTATTATTCTGTTCTGCAGCAGTGCATGTCAACACAGTGATACAAGTCTTACCAAGTGCCCTGTTAAGCATTTACTTCTCCCAGCACGTGCTCTGCATTCATGATCCATTCACAAAGCTTTAAAAACTGAAAATAATAACCTACACACTAAATGCCAATGCATGCCGTGGCAGAATATTTCATCTTTCAGTTTCTTAACTTCAGTTTCAGCTTGACTTTGATTTTACATGTCTCTTTGTCAATCTGTTTTAAAAGAAGAAGTGCTGTGAAATAAACTTTCGAGATACAAATTAAAATAAAACCTTTTTATTTGACGGATGCAAAATCAGTGGAACTAGTACCTAGTGTCATTTTCACTTTTTATGTATTTATTATAGCTATGATTTTCAGAGTGGAGTTGCTGTTCACACTGTAATTACACTACATGTGAAGTCACATACAACATAGAACAAATACTAATGTTGAGTCTATACAAAAAAAAAAAAGTTTCATCTATACTTACAGAGAATATATATAACACACATCAATAAGTTAACTTAGGCCATACTGATTTAATTTTTTGCAGGACGTCCTCTGGAGACCCCAAAACTAATGCAAATAAGCGAAAAAAAAAAAAAAAAAAAAAAAAAACCAATGCCTATTCGCTTTTCCCCAGAGTGACAATCTCTTTATCCATTTATTCTCCCTAACTTTTGGAACATAACCACATTGGTTGTATCTGTATTCATCATTTTACATTGATGAAAAGGGATACTACTTGTCACTGATTTACACAATATTTGTCAAGGTGAGGTTTGTGCTTTCATTGGATTTTTCAGATTCATCATTTGGTAGACACCGGCGATAAAGAGGGTGCTCAGAAGTACAAACCATATGCAGAATCCCCAACATATAATATTTAGTTTTAAAATAGCATAAGGATTATACATTTTTTTCTATCAAAGTGCTCACTTGGTTTGAATTTTTTCATAACTCCTACATTTCACTTATTAAATATGTCCCAATCATTCCCGATAATATATAAAAATGAAACATTTGTACATTTCACAAATACATTATATTTTTATTGCTTTCTTTTTATTTACATAATATATACAAACTTATGTACTTTATAATATATAGGAAAAATGGAGGGAAAAAGTAATGAATTGATTTCTAAGGTTATGTAAGATTGATTCATCTGTTAATCCAATATGATTGATCAAAATATATTAACGTACGTCATATCAAACACTGAAACATTCTAATATTGTGATCCACAATGAATGTATAACAGATTATTTTTAAAATGCATATAATTTATTATACTAAGTAGAACAAAGCCCAAGCCATGTAAGGCTCACCTGAAAGAAATGTTTCAATTTTATTTCATTATTCTGTTTAAGATGAATAATTCTTGAAAGTTAATGACTTGTCTGTGGGAAAAGTAGGCAGCAATTCCATATAAAATTAAGTTCTGTCCAAGCATTTTTAAGTGTCTTCAATTAAAACGGTTCACTATAGATACAGACTTGCAGCAAACACAATGTCTCTCTTGATGCTCTTGATACCTGAAAGAAAATGGGAAATATTAAATGTACAGAGAGTGTTTAATAAGCCTCTCCACATATTTTATACTAAAAAAATATTTCCAAATTTTTGTACAATTACTTCAAATGTTTCTGTCCACAAAATAAAGATTCAAACACTAGCTACCATTGATAAAACATTTCAGATCACATACCATCAGCAAATTTATTCTCAAGTTCGGTGTTCCCTATAGCTTTAGCTGCTTGGCACATCTGACGCAGAAGCTCTTCTAATCTTCTCATGCATCTAATAATGCTGCCTGTGAAAAAAGAATAAGCAACATAAGTTGGTACCAATCACACATTTGATATAAAATGCTGCACATATTTCTTCATTAAATGAAAACTTTTTGTTGTTTGTTTGTTAAGTTAGCATTAGTGAAAAAATACTTTTGCCAATTAAAACAGTATAACAAGGAATCCACAAAGGATGGAATTTTGTACCTTCAAACACATCAGTCATTTTACAAATCTGTGCAAATGAATTTCCATTACACCATGCATGGACCACATCCATCATTTGGGGTTTTATGCTGCCAACATATTCTTCTTCATCTAAAGTCAGTTTAGCCTCATTGCTTACTTTGGCTATCCTCCTTGCTCCATCCTGAAAAAACAGATGGGAATATCATAGTGTAATCCTTTTATTAAATTTTTAACTTAAAATAGTAGTAAAATAATAGTATTTAAAGTTTTCTTGTCTATTGAATCTAAAAGAACTTCAAGAAAGATTACACATGAGATATGAAAGCTATAATTTTTTTTTTCAAAATCAACTGATTGACCTTTTCAATATCCAGATTATAGAAGTGGTTTACCATTCATATCTGGTTTTAAAATTTCTTGGAAATTGGAAGTTCTTTCTCAAAAACAGAATGGAAATAAATTTTACTGAAAGCTTACAAAAGAAACATGTTTTTGCAACAACAGGAACAAGACATGCACTTATTTAATCACTTATTTTAACAAACTTCAAAACTCATACCTGCATTTGTCTCAGAGGGCCAGTGAGCTCATCCGTGAGCTTGGGCATTTCTGAGGAATTTTCTTGGAAAACTAGACAGCTAAGAAGAGATGCTACTTGTGCTGCTGTGAGCTCATTAAAGGAGCCATTGAAAAGCAGTTCTGTTAAGAGCAGCTCATCAGCACTGGAATTTACAGGAGATAAATGAAAATATAATTTATAATAATGAATCATAATCATTATATTAATACAATTTGCGATACTACAGGAATGGTGAAGCAACACAATGCAGACTGGTTTATTTTATAAGATGCAGTGGTGGACTAATAAATAGAAACTAATGAGTGTTTCACAAGCTGTATCATGTTTAAAACATATCACTCACCTGCTTATTTCACAAGCCACCCTCCCTTTCATTTCAATAACATCAGCAGCAGTGGCATACCCTAACCTCCTCAGCACCCTCTTTCTACATTTAAGTTCATCCATCTGGAGAAGTGACTTCTTCTTTTTCAGTTCTACCTTAGCCACCTTGATCTCACTAGCAATCTGGAATGTTATGCCACATTCAATGAATATCTCTTTTACTACACTTACTATTAGAATACAGGCCAAGGAAATTAAACCATTTTAATTACCACAATGATACCCAACGGTATATATAGCCATAATATACTAACCGAGTCATGTGCTTACCTTCATTTTGCTTTCATATTCTGTGTAGAGTTTGTCCAATTCTGGCTTGCCATGTAATGAATGGGAATACATCCTGTGCTCAAATGCTTCAATTTTCTACATTTGGAAAAAAGAAAGCATATTTTACTTGCATTTTGGGCGCCACTTTTAATGAAACAAGTTTCAACATGAATTTCTGTCATTACAAACTGTTCCAAAAAAAAGGAAGCATAGGGCGTGTCTAGATTATTATTTGTTCATGTAGTCAGTCTGGTTTTCAGAAACCATTTTAGAAAAAATTTAGAAGACTACCCTGTGAAAATGTACCCACTTTAACAACTTCTTTGAGACCTTTGTCCTTGATCTGCATGTCTTCTATGGGATCGAGCAATGGGATGCCCTTAGGGAATCTTTTCATGACCTCCTGAAATCAATCATGCAAAATAATACTAAAGTAGGAGTGAGCTACACTCATGTCCGTGTAAAAACTTACTTGATCTTGATGACAAATGGAATTAAATGATTTAAAAAAACAATTAATTAATGCATAGAATGTCTTTTATATAAACAATATGACAAACTTTCATATTCAAATATACACCAAAATTCCTCTTACCTGAATAGACTTTCCTACACTTTGCCTGTTATCTAATGGCCTGAGGTCTGATGGAAAGTACAGGCGAACTGAGCTTACTGCAGTGACTAAATGGCTCAGCACAGGAATAACCTAGATAAAAAAAAAGATTACAGGGAATTGAACACAATATATCTAACTCGCTCAAGTATTTGTACGAACATACAGAAGTATCATTAAAATCTTATGTCTTCAACAGGGAAATGAGTGTGAGTGACCTGATGGGCTGGTCACATAACTGAACAGTTAAACTGATTGCAATAGTCAGATTGTCGAGTTATCATTCCATAAGTTTACTGTTATATTAATTAATTTTTTTCCTCTCAGGCAATGTTCTTTATTGTTCACACACGACTTACCTGCATTTCTCCCTTCTCTCCAGGTGGACATGGTTTGATGGCAGCACTATTGCCAGACTTGGCACTCTCCTTGGTAAGATTGGCCAGCACCTCCACCACATACAGGGGCTCCATGTCTGTGGGGTTCTGGATGAAATTGATATTACTGAACAACTTTACTTCAAGCATGTTGTAAAGATAACATTTTAATTAAATTTTGTAAGTTTTTGTAAAATAGGTAATACTCTATTGAAGTGTTTTCAGATGTTTCTTTTTCTCTCTAAATAATGAACTAGTTTTACCTTGCTCTGATTTGCTTTTTTATGAAAGTTGACAACAATGCCCCAGCCAAAGTCATCCTCCCCATTTTTCACCTAAAATGAAAATATTTTGATTGTATACTGGAAATTCAAAAAGGCCAACTTTTAAAACAATATGTTTTCTCACTGTCCAACAATATATTTTCTATTGTAAACAGGAAGCAACATAGAATGAAAGTTGAAAATTACAATAACCTTGCTGAAAATGACCATTATAAATTTTCTAAAAGAATTTTATTTTAAAAAATTTTTAAGACTTGGTAATAAATATATTAGTTAATCAGTAAAGGAAGTGTCATTTTCACCTAAATCAGAACATCTTCTCTTACCTTTACCATCCTCCCAGGTTGTAAAAAGGGTAGAAGGTATTGTGGTTTGTGGATGTAATTCTGTAATTCCTTCTCCAAGTTAGCAAGCTGCTGCCTAATTCTGTAGTACCCAGCCACCTCATCTTCCCTCTCCATTGTTATGCTATTGTACTGTGTCTCCAATTTCTTTAATTCTACAAAAAAAAAAGCATTTTCATTTATAAAAAGCAGAAGGCACACTCTTGGGCTCAAAAATCCTCTGAATACAAGTGTGTCTCTCCACACATGCAAGTACCATTTGTATATGACCCATCTACAAGGTCTCATAATTTGTAAATTTTCCACCATATGAAAGTCAAAGACCCATTTCTATTATATAGAGACCATATTAGTCTCCATTTTGTCACTAATACAACATCATATCTGAACATGGTCATAACTGAACAGCCCTTACTTTCATACATCTCTGGTATAGCAGAGTAGTTTTGAAACTGATAGAAGGACCTCTCCAGCATGTACTCTGGGTTGATCTCCTCCACACGCAGCAGGTTGAGCACCATGTTGTAGGTCAGACGGAACGCACTGTTCAAGGCATCAGGCTGGCCCTGGTGTATAGTATTTATTGTATTTTAAATATAATTTACAATCAAAAAGAAAATATTTTTGATTGGAGGTCTTTAGTTTGAATGAAATGTTTGATATGTATCAATTTCTTCATTCATTATTGTAATAAATGAGTTATACTACTTGTTAGAACAGATCGTATACTATCACTTTGACAACACTATTATAGCAACTTTGCTAAAAGCTATACTAGTGGTGAACACAAACAAGCTCTCTCTCTCTCTCTCTCTCTCTCTCTCTCTCTCACACACACACACACACACTGGTTTGGTACTCATAGAAAGAAAACTTGAATTTGAGACAACAACGCAAAAACTAACCTTCACCACATTTTTAGCTGCACTAGGAGCCATCTTTTCATCCATCATGAGGATAACTATTCCCCTCTCATCTAACCCTCGTCTACCTGCCCTACCACTCATCTGGATATATTCACCAGAAGTAAGCTGTAAAGAGAAAGGTCTTCAATTATTATCAGGAAACGATAGGAAAGAGCATAATGACAGCATGTAATGGGAAAGTGGGAGGTAAAGAAAGAGTAGGGGTATTAAGTAAAATCTCACAAATAAGTCTTGATAAACAAAAGTGATTTTTAAATTCCTATAAACATTACTTTGAATGAAAACAAAGAATCATTTTTGGCTAAAATATTCTATCCCTCACCCATCTATAGTCTTTGCCATCAAACTTTCTTGCATTTGTGAAAAGCACAGTTCTGGCAGGCATATTCAAACCCATGGCAAATGTCTCTGTAGCAAACAGAGCCTGAAAAATAAAACAAAACATCTCTTCTAAATCACCCTCATTTAAATCATAATTTCCCTTAAATATCTACACACTGAACATATTAATTGGCAATTTTGTTTCAATTATTAAAAGTAAATTTTTCCCATCTGTTTTATCATACCTTGATTAGTCCTTCTGAGAAGAGAATTTCAATAGTTTCCTTGAGAAGAGGAAGAAGCCCAGAATGATGTATACCAACCCCCTTTTTTAAAAGAGGAAGAACGTGCTCCACCTAAAAGAAACAGCATTAGCCTGGATACACTAATACACTTACAGATAAACCAGAATTCTGTTGTAATTGTCCACTGACAGATTTTCTACTTAGTAACTTAACAAGCTAAAATGATCAAGCTGTGTATGCATGAATAATTGGTTACTGCATCATAGATAAAACACATCAACATATTCCAAGAGGCATATTATGAAAATCAAACAATTTAATTTTAAAGGTTTATATTATTACTAAAAAACTCATAAAGGATAATTCAAACCTGAGGCAGCTTTTTGTCTTCATCTGATAATGCATCTATGGCATTGTTGAACACCTCTTCTACCAACTTTTTCTCTTCAGCTAAAACAAAGCAAATAACAATTATAAAATATTCCTAATTAGTACCAATTATCAAACATCTTTTTCTGATACATGCCATGAATTTTTTTCATCAAACTTTCAGATATGTTTTTGTGTATTTCAGCCGTAACTGTAATATTCAATTGAACCAATGTAAGAATCAAGTTCAGAGTCCTTACTTGTGTTAAAATCCAGCTTGGACATCTGTAATGCATAGCCTTCACAATCTTTTTTACTGAAACTGAATACTATAACCGGGGCAAAGTTCCTCTCCATAATCATCTTCACTATCTTGAAGCAATTGGATTCACCTATTATTGAATTTAACAGTCCTTCAGTGTCAGACAAACATGTTAAAGTTGTGATGCACTCAGTATTGTATTTTCCTCAGAAAATATTTTTTAAATTTCAAATTCTATCATAACACTCAATTATGCAATGTGTGTGAGAGAGAGAGAGAGAGAGAGAGAGAGAGAGAGAGAGAGAGAGAGTTTTAACACGCAAAGAAGCGCTCACCCTTCTGCCCTCCACGCCTCCCTTTCTGATCTCCCTTAGCAGCATCTCCTGAGTCCCTCAGTACAGCCATTGCACTGTTGAAATTTTCTTCTCGAAATACACCCTGTAATTCCATGACAACTCTTATTAAGAAAAGGACATGTCTCTAGACAAGTTGATGAACATTTGCTGATATTCCTTCACATAATTGAACTAATTTCAAATATGAAGAAAACGTCTAGTAAATATGAAAAAAAAACGTGTTCAAGTCTCAATTCAAGTAATGGCATACTATACTATACTATACTATACAAAATATACACCAAGTTGTTTCATCAACCTTTCTCAGTAACCTGCCTGATTTTATTGATATGTAATGTGTAACTTACGGTCTCATCCACCACCAGATGCAAGCCATCTCCTCCTGCAGGAAATATATAATGCTGTAGTGGTGTGGGCCGATAGTCTGTGTACACTACATGACAGGGCTGTAATAGATTAACATTGCATTATGTGTAATTCAACCGATTTACAACATCCTTCTCAACAGCTCTCCACACAAACACACACATTCATCATGTTTCAACACACACCTTTTATCTAATGAGGTTTTTTTTTTACATAAGTTTGTACATTCAAAAATTTGTCTTATCTATGTTAAACCATCTCCTGCTCCAATTATGAAACAAATGGAGGTGATGGTTATTTGTAAAGCCACAACAGTGAAGTGCAAATAAATTTGTAGGGAATTACTCTTACTTGTTTATGAAGCCAGCAAATCCACTCTGCAAACTGCCTAGCATTAGGGATTGTGGCAGATAAGAAGACATAGTGCACGTTGTCAGGTAATAAGATAATGGTTTCTTCCCAGACCACTCCTCGCTCTGAAATTCAATCCATAATTTAAAACTCACCAAATTAAATATGTTATCATTTGCAACTAAATGAAATAACAATTAAAAGAAAAAAAATCAATAAATTAGTCCAAACTTTTCAACATGTCTCTCATCAATCTGACAAATGAGTCATCTCAGTATTCAACAATTTCTTGAAGTAGATAAAGGTTTTCTTCTATAAATGAAACATGAATAAGTTCTACACAAATACCAAACCTGCTATCACCCTTACCTTTGTCTCTCATATAATGAATTTCATCAAAGACAACCCACGCCACCTCTCTCATTACTTCAGAACCACGATACAACATGCTTCGCAAAATCTACAAAGATTAAAACATTCTAAGATAAATTTGGCTTATTTCTTTTTTAAATGACACGCGTAAGATAACAGAACTTGCTAAGATAAATCATGTTTTGTGTTTATTCTAAATAATGAGGATATTTTGGATTAAACACTAAAAGGAGTCCATGAATTATCCGTATACCTCTGTGGTCATGACAAGACAGCTGGCAGTGGGGTTGATAGTGACATCCCCAGTCATCAAACCAACGTCCTGAAACTCTTCAAACAATTCCCTGTACTTCTGATTGCTGAGAGCTTTAATTGGTGTGGTGTAGATTACTCTCTGTTTCTTTGACAAAGACATGGCTATGGCATATCTGCAGAGAGAAAGGACATCAAGTAATTTATTATACACAAGACAATAAAATATTTTATACTTTGTTTTAAATATGCTTTATCACAACCATTTAATCCTAATAACTGCTGCAATTTACTACACACAGCAACGATCAAAGGATCCAGAGAAGAGAAAGTGGTGTTTAATCTGATCCAACAAAGCAGATTTCATTTCTACATTGAAACTTACTACATCTTGAAAGATGCATAATTTACCATTTATATTGACTATAACATATGTATTGCTTTCAGAACTACAAATGGACAGTATATACTCACTCTGCAACCACAGTTTTTCCTGCAGACGTATGAGCAGAAACCAATACAGATTCTGTATTCTCCAAACACAACAAAGCTTCTTTCTGAAAAGGATCCAGGATAAAGGGGTACTCCTTGGCTGGCTTCCCAGTAGGGGTCTTCAGAGGCACATACACTGCCTCTGGTGGAATTGCAACCTATACATCAGAAGATTAAGTCACCGTTAAGACAAAAACCACAACCATTTATTCAATTTTCATTGTAAGAATCAGATTTTTAGAAACTGATTGGAACTTACATGAAATATAATATAATGTATAAAAACTGAGCACTGTTTGTTGTTAAAAGTAGACACATTAGCACAAAAGCATATTATGTAGTTTTAACTAACCTCATGTAAGCAAGCTTCAACTGTATCCACCTTGTGAATCTGTATTCTAGCTGCCATGGTTTCTGATTGGCTAAAAATTAAATTTAAAGCATTTTAAAACCATGATAAGCTAAAAATCAAATATAAAGATAAATATGAAGAGTCTTCTATTTTTTGGAAAATCACACAAAAATTACAATTAATCCCTTATTCAATTAATTTAATGAATGTTAAGGGCCATTCCCAGACCCTATCGTACTAACTGTGGATCGATCCATCTCCAAGGGTATTCTTGCTAAATTGCAATCAACTTAAGCGGCTTAGATGTCTGTCACACCTACTGAAGCTGTAAGGGGGTAATTAATCATCGTTCAGCAGCTTCAGTAGGCATGCCAGACATCTAAGCCGCTTAAGCTGAAAGCAATTTAGCAAGAAACCCAATGACGATGCATAGATCTTGTAAGATTGATTTAGGTATAGGAAACCAGTCTTACTTAATATCAGCCAAAAGATCTGTTTTTGATTTTTTGACTCCATCGGGGTTTTCTGTTTCTATTTCCAGTCTTTCTAAAGTCCTCTTTCCCTTTTGCAGTAATTCTTGTGCTCTGAAAAGATAAACAGGTTGGAAATAAAATATGACATTTTCAACAGAGGCAGCAAGAGAGAATATCAAAATGGAATATCCCCCTCCATTTTCCTGTTTTAAACCAAATCAGGTAACTTAAAAAAATTTTGTACAAACCAAAATGAGGTAGCCCCATGAAAGGAGAAAATGTCTTATCACTGGTCCTTTAGTTTGTTAACATGATAATATGTACAAGATGCTATAACAATAAGTTAGCATTATTTTATTTTTATAGTATTTAATTACTAAATAAATAAACCCATTTCCTTTGCTCTGCACTGAAACCTTGAAAGTTGGAGAATTCATTTATCTGTTCATATATCTGAAACTAGATCTCACCCAGCCCCTTGCAGATTCGGGTATTAAAATTACTCCACTTTTTGGTTTGCTATTTCTTTCACTTTTGTTTTACTTTTGCTTGAATATTTTCATTCAGTTTAGACCAAGAGTCGAAGAGATAATGAATATGGTTTGTAATTGATACTTACTTCTTTTTTTGGTCTTTGTCAGCTTCTTTTGGTCCACTGTTATTCGGATTTGCTTTTTCATCTTCAGACGCCTTTGACTGACGACCGCTTTCCTCGAAAACACTAAACAAATCATCTCCAAAATCCATGACTTAACGCAGTAGTCTGCACTGCACATGGGGAATAGCTACGCAGTGAACC
>NW_019773847.1:828549-916820 GCF_001039355.2 Lingula anatina | reverse complement strand
GTGCGTGTGCCTAGTTACCCCCATGTATATTTTTAAAATCTAACACTAAACTGCATCGACCTGTTGGCGAAAATGGATAGAAAGAATGACGATTGTTGTCACGGGTAGCAAGCAACGGAATTTTCTTCTTTTCTTTTGCGTATCTCAAAAAGTTAACAAGAAAATCGAAAGAACGCGTGTAACAACAAGCAATATTCAAGGGAGAACGAGTATTTCGAGCAAATCCAATGTGTCGGAAAAGATTCATCTTAGCGCTGATCACAATCAAGAGAGACTATCAAAACAGCTTAAGCGGAACAATAGGCACTGCTTTGCCGATCGCTGTTTATGACAAAGGGGGCATGGCGCATCCCTGTTCTATTGTTTCCCTAGACCTGCTGATGCTGCTAAGGTCCGCCCACCGAGTTTACCCATGCCAACGGCCCTTGACGACGAAGGCGGGGCATAGACCAGGCCACCGCTGTCGATGTGTGCAGCATCAGAATAATCAGAAAAAACAAATTTTTTGTTCAAAATGTAAAAATTTTATTCTGTTAAACGTTAGATACACGTTTAACCAATAATTAGACATAAAAAACCAAAAATGGCTATTTTTAGCTATATTTGGGTACATCCGCTCCTTAATGTCAATCCCTGGTCAGGTGGTGGTCTAAGTATATCATGATTCTTTTAGAGTGACACAAAATGTCGAATCCAAGTATTGGAACAGGTCTAGTAAATGTTCTGGAATAGGAGTAAATTGCCCTTTTCTTCATGGAAGTTAGATTTGACACCAACTGAACACAGTGTGTAAAATACCTTGATTGGATGGAAATATGTGACAATAAGGTCTTCAAGTTGATGCACAAAACACACTACACGTGACATAACTTACTGAATACTTCAATAGTAGTGTTTAGACGTGATGAACTTGGGTTTTACTATATTTCTTCAGGGTGTACTGAATTATAAGGTATTTGCAGTAATTTTGTGCATGATATATTTTATTTGTTCAACATATTTGCTCGTGACATCTTTATTTTATGAAATGTCAGTTTATTTAATCAATATTTAAAAGGTGCTGTATACACACCAGAAGACAAAAAAGACCAAGACTTGGCAGGATGGAGTTTTAAAAGTGTGCAGAGCTGGTTCAAAGGTAGTGAAAATTAGTACACATACAGGCAGCCACACATGCACTCTTTCTCTCTCTCCAGTAATTTGTTGTGTACAGATACATTGTGTCTGTTCATATAGCCACTACCTGCTCTGTCAGCTTTGCCATGCAAGTCTTTGGAAATAACACATTTCAAGGAAAAGCAAAAGGACTATGGACTTCAATCTTACAACAAAGCACAGGTCTACAACACAATTGATAATAATACATTTGGTAAATCATTATTAAAAAAAAGTTTATGTACATATCTATGCTATCCATTCATCTATAATTGTTCCAACATTAAACTATTCTGTAGAAACTTTAAAGCTCTCATATGATAAAGATAAAACACATCCAGAATTATTTACATACAGTTACCTTATGGCCAACATGGACGTCAGCATTCATCAGACTGATGTAAGCGCATGCGGTCATTTATAAGTATTTTAAAAGATTCTCTTATGTTGATCAATCAGAAGCTAATGGTATGAAAATATTTCACCTTGTGTTTTGTAATTACCATATATGATCCAGCTACCAAGCTAATGAACATTTTTGCTCTTTTTAATCTCTTGTGTTTCATTCTTTCAGGCAGTTCTGTTTAGTGATTCTGGATCTAAAGTAGACTCAGTCCATGTAAAGACAAATCAGGTAAGATACCCATCACGCAGCCCAAATCTTATATTATCATACATATTGTAGCAGTAACATTGATTAAAAGGTGCACAATATTAAAACTGTATACAGTATGAACCAGAGTGCAGTTCCCTTTGATGATTAAAAAAATATATGAGGGAAGTGGTGTACTTTTTAGGAAAATGACATTTTTGCTTTATAAAGGTCTATTGAGCATAGTGCGCCTTGCATATTTAAGTACACCTAAAACAATTATGTACATGTTATCCTGACATACCAAGATATTTTAAGTGTCTAACAAAAAGGGCGCTGTAAAGTGGGTCATATTTCAAACCAGTCTTTCCATTACATAATATGGTTTATCAAAATTTATGGCGGTCCTATGAAATTCAGCTAAGTAAATCATCATTACCATTGATATAACTTATTTTACATATTATTCAAATACTAAGCTAAACATTGGGGATGAAATAGAAAGTGACCGCCATCTCATCACCATTGAGGAAATCAAAGTCAGTGGAGGACAGGAGAGAGAACCAGTGAAAAATGAAGTAAAATCTAGTGATGGACGTGTTAACATGGATATCAGATATGGTATTAATCCATTGGTCTCGCATTCTGAGAGATTGAATGTTAACAGTGCTGCAGTTAGTCGACCATTGAAGCCTGGATTGAAAAGAAAGAGGACAGTAGGTGTATTTTTGACAAGATATGGGCACATATTAAATTTCTGTTGCAACACAAATGAGCAAAAAAAACTTTTTTTTATATCTCATTGGGTGGCTTATATATGTAGCTTCAGTTTTTCTAACAGACAATTCACAAATAACAAATCACTCCCATGTTAGAGATGTATAATAATTAAAGTAATGTGTAATTTTTTTATTCAGGAGTTTATTCCACCCAGATTAGTGAAACAGCAAGTTTTCCAGAGTGGAATCAATTCCCCCACTGCAACAGAGGCTTGTAGGGATCTAACTAATCATCATACAGCCGTACCAGATGAGAAATCTTCCTCTGGAACTAATATTTTTAACTTATATGGGGACCATGAAGTTTTTACTAAAAATAGAAATGTTCAAAGTAGGCCATGTGATGCTGAATGTAGTAACACTGAAGGAAACTCAAACAGTGTTGGCAGTAGGACATACAATTCACCTTGGAGTGTAATTGGTCAGCCTAGAAGGCCTAGGTTACTGGAAACAAAAGAGGAAGGAATTAGACATGAAGATACACAGTCAAAGAAAAGTTTAAACAGTGTGTCTTTGCCAGAAAAGGGAAAGCGCAGTGCTGCACAAATTCTTAAACTGATTGGTGGAAAACCTTTTAAGCCTCCCTTGAAACAATCAGTCAGGAGTGTTTTGGATGATAATATTAAAGAAAAGATTCAAGAAGATGAAGTAAATGAAACTGCCCGGTGTCATGCAAAGGTTCATGATAACCAGTATATTGCTCTTGAAGGCAATGATGTAACATTATCTAAGACTAAACACTTATTAGAAGATACAGTGCATTGTGAAACTTCAGATAAAGTTCAAGCAGTTAGTGAGACTAATGATGTAGCAGAAAATGATGCAGCTGTCATAGCAACAGAAGACGTAAGCATTTCCAAGTCCAAAGGTGTCTCTGTTGCAATTGAAGATTATGACATTACAGAAGAAGACACAACGGATGGTTACTTTGACATCAACTTTTCTCCATTGTCACAAGTATCAGATTTTGAGCCAGACTCCCCATGTTCCAGTGAAACCTTCCACGGCAATAAATTATCTCAAGATTATAATGTTTTGGTAGCCAAGCCTTTCCCATCCAGTTCAAGCAACAGTGAAACTTTATGTAATCATGGTTGCCCCAAAACCATGTCTAGTACCTCAAAACATGAGATTTATTTTAAATCAAATACAGAGGACACAGTTTTTGAATGTGAAAACAATGTGAAAGTTGAGATTGCCAACCAGAAAACACAGTTTGCAAAATGCTCATTACGTTCAACACCAGATGCAGAAGATACAGCAGTAAATAAATCAGCATCTTTAGTGAATTTTTCAACCTTGGAGGACTTCAGTCCAGGTCCATATGTTGGTAGTTTCTCAACGCCCACTGGCTCTCCTCAACAACAACTGCATGTAGTAGGTGATTCTTGTATCCAAAACCAAACCACTTTAACACCAAACCAAACACTAGGTTGCAATAATAGCATATTGAAACAAGAATTTGATGACTCTCCTGTATCCATTCAGAAAAACATTGGTAGTTTCCCTCCTCTACAAGGCTATAGATTGGTTGAAAATACATTTGGAGATGATCTTGTGCCAAGTGTGAATTCAGGTAGTGATGCAGATACAGAGCAAACACTTGTAAGTCCTATTACACAAGCCAAGGAAAGAATATGCTCTCAAGAAAATATGCTCTGCTCTTCCAGCTGTTTGCCAAGTAGTAGAAAAAGTTTGTTTGAATGTAAGGAAAATCACTTCACAAATTTACCACCTTTGGGGAATGTACACGAAGAACAAACTGAACATTTACATTCTCACNTAGTCTTTTTGTGTATGGTAGGTGAGAAAAGCAAAACTCCAAACTTTTCCATATTTTCAGCACTAAAATCTGTATTATCTATGGTAATTCAATGTTACTGATTTGCAGATTAACTCCAAACTTGATCAGTATGCACTCAAGGGGTCTGTGTCAGGGTCAGCAGCCAGAAGGGTAGTGTCTTCTCATGGTGGGTTCTCAGGTATGTCTACCATGCCATCTGGTGGGCATGTCCAAGATGAAAGGGGGAACTATCCCATTAGAAGAGACAGTGCTGTGCTGCAGGAGATACAGTTGCCTTATTATAGGTCACCAAACCAGATGGTGGGAATCTTTGCTGATTCTATTTGCCAAACTAGGAACTGTGTTGATGGTATGGTGCAAAGATACAGTAGTGTAATAGTTGTCAACACATTATATGTTTTGGTATTTTCAGAATTTTGTGTAATTTTGGAAAAATAACTTTTGAGATTGTTGCAAACTTTGAGTCTACTGAAAATAGTTATTCAAAGACTATTAGGGTGTGATTCATTATGGGAAATTGATGCAGCAATCAAAGGCATGGGAATGAAACATATGTTTTGCACAAGTGAATTAACTGCATAATTTTGCAATTTCTTTGACTGTTGGATGTGACCGTGTGGTCTTTTAGCATGTTAATTATGCCCCTTTGCACATTTCCAGATTATGATAAACCAAAAGAAGATTTGGCAGAGCAAAGTTTATATCAAGTGGAGACTGTGGAAAATGCATTAGGAAAAGTGGATTATAATCTTAAACCAACTGTAGTAAGTGGTGCCTTTTCCTTGTATAGTAAATGCATTTTTAAATGTTCAGACTGATTTTAAATAAAAATAATTTGTTTTTTGTAGATAAAGTTTCAAATTTGTATTTTGACGTATTAGTTTGTTTTTGTATTTGATCATTTGGTATTTGTTTTAGAATCCAATTTCCATTGGTTCTCCTCTACAAATGGTACCTTTGTACAACTTCTCCAACAATGAAAAGCATGAGACTTCACAAGAGGTTCCTGGTATGTTTTCTAGTAAGAAAACATTGGACTTTATAAATGGATAATTGAACAATTCACTGTGCATTATATTTTAACATTGAATTTGATAAAAATGCCAAGATTCACTTTTTAACGTAAGTTTTAGACATTTTCCATTTTTATATTCAATATTTTCCAGAAAACAGTTCTAACTCATCTCAGGAGAGTAGAATTTCTCTGAATACCAATCAACGAAGGCCATTAAAAAGCATACCATTTACAGATATTGTTGCACATGACTCATATGACAATTGGGATTTTCAACTACCTTCAACACGTAATACAACTGCAGATAACCTCTCATATTCATTGCCATTACCCCTTCAGAGTGCCCAGACAATGTCAGAAACATTATGTCCTAAATTGGTCGACAAGGGTAGAAGTGCAAATGAGTTAAATAATCAAAACAATTCCCCTGTGCTGCAAAGAGAAAAGGGGGACATGACAGACATATTTAATCTGGGAACTCCATCAGATAGTTCTCTTACAGATTATAGTATCTTCAGTGAGGATGGCAGCAACATGTAAAAGAACCCAGACCATGAGGACTAGTATGTGGAATCTTGTTATAGTGACTGCTCACAATCACAAAATGCAGATAATGTTGTTGATAATTTTGCTCCTTTAGAAGACGCCCCTCGTTTAACAATTGGGACTTCAGGGTCTGGTTTCAACACTGACTCTCAGTCAGGTACAAGCCTTGGTATTTTTGGAGGTGAGCTGAGTGAGAAGCCTACAGTTGGAGAGGATTTATTGCACGGATTTCCTCATCCAGAAGCAGTAGAAGACACAATGAAGAAGCAAGTAAACACAAATAGTCTTTTGAGGCCTGTTAATTGTTTTAAGCAACCCTCTATTGACAGAATCTCATTTACGTATCCTTCACGTATGCATGGGCAATTGTCTGCATCAGAGAGGTTTGTATCTGTGAATCAAGGAAACTCTGCAAATGAAAATTATCAGTATTCAGCTGCTTCAAAATGGTTAAAATTTGGTGACTTGAAGGATGATATAAAGGGGACTTGTTCAAATTACTGTGGAAGATTTGCGTCTCCTGCTACTTTCAGCAGCTTATCACCAGGAACAGCACTGGACAATGAACAATCTACTTCTCATGTAAAAATAGCACCATTTTCTCCATTAGGTGAGAGTCAACATTTCAGCAACGGAAGTGATATTTGTGGCCTTTCAAAGGTCAATAGTCAGACACAAAATGCTTATAATTTTTAACCGGAAACTATCAAACTGTGGCCAAGAAATCAAACATCAAGACCAGCATTAGAATCTCCAAGTACATAAGCCAGGTCATCGAGAGTTGGCACAACCTAGACCTAGAAAGGTTGGCAAGAGCACTTAAACCTCTAAGAATAATTGCACCAAATGTAGCTAATCATGGTTACCGTAACAAGTATCCCCAGATGTCAGGTCTAAGAGATTTGGATCATTCAACAAAAGCAAGTTCTCATTCAAAAGATAGGGAATCTACTAATGCACATCAAATTAAGGTAACATAATGACAAATAACTTAAGACACATTGCTTAAGGGTTTGTAATATATGCATTTTGAGTATTTGCTTCAAATTTAAACTTACAACAGGGCTTGACATTAAGGGTGGCCCACTGGCCCTGGGCCACTGAAAACCAACCTAGGGCCATTGAATCACTGGGGTCACTGGCTGAAAGAGCAAGTAAAATGCCATGTGCCAAATAACCCTTGCAATATTTTTCCGATATCTCGGGGCCAGTATCCATAAAAGTTAGTGTCAAGCCCTGTACAAGACCTGGCCATGTGCAGGAAGTAATATGTAAATATTCGTGAATATTTGTTAATTTGAATTGCATATCACTGGAAAAATGTGTGCTTTTTGGCTATGTTTATCAAACTGCCATATGAAAACTGGGGATCTCATTGAGCACCATCAGTTGCTTCAGACCTATTGAAGATTGACCTCGGGCAAAGCTATTTTTAGCCCAACTGTTGCATCAGGCATGATGTATTAAAATTTTGGCATTGTCAAGGTTTGAAACTCAGCATTATACTGGGCAAGTACACTTTCTATAATTTCTGTGTAGAACCTTTTTACATCTTTGATATATAGATAGTGTTTTGATTGTAAATGCATGTTATAACATTGATGGCAAGTAAACTGTATATACCATAGTCTTAAAAGTTAAAAGATTTAATGGAAACTCAACACTTTTAGTTATCAGCAAATCCATCTGTCATTTCCAGTAATTAACAGCACAGTGGTCCCTTCAAATTCCCTATTGTAGAATTTTTAAAAATAATTTTTAAACTGTCTAAAAAGGAAAGGGTACTTCTTGCATGGTATTAAACTTATGGTTTTTAGGCTACCTCAAAGGGGGAATTGAGGTTTCCAAGCAAGCAAGAAATTGGAGATGCTGACATGGCGAGAAGGCTAGCAAGGATACCAGTGAAATTTGCCACTGTACAGCAGTACACGGAATTGTTCGAAACTGCCCAAACAGGTATTTGTAAAATTCTTTTATGCTACCTGCAAAAATATTGTTGAAAATACTGTTTTCTTAAAGGGACAAACTGTAAGATTTTGACATGTTAAGGGTGTAAAACACCTCTTGTTAAATTTATCTGAGGGCAGGTTATGCTTTTTGATTATTTTAAACAGATAAATGCCATGAGTTTATGTTGCCAAAAAAAAGATCTTTTTTATCACCCGATGGGCCTCACCACCTGTCCATCATCAGATGCATTTATATTTTGAAAACAACCTGACACCTTTCTTCATCTCTTTCTTCAAGATTAGATGATTTAGTCCTTCCTGCTGTACCAATGTTTCTCCTCATTAAGTCTCTTTAGAACCAATTTTCTTTTTTCCCCTCATGACTTGGGAGACAATGACAAACCTTTGTATTTCTATATTTGTCATTTCATTTGGCAGAAGACATTAACATTCTCCTGAATAGGGTTTCCAAAACTTACCACCAAGCTCTTGAGAGAATGGCTAAACACAGTGATGGAAAGAAAGGTACAGTTATGTATTTAAAGTATGATATATGTAATATCTGATCACCCTTTTGGTCATGGTCAGAGCTGGTTTAAAATGAAATAAATTACTTTTATAACTTTATCTGGAGTCCATATGACCAGATAAATAGGACTCATTTTAAATATCTCTTAGTCTCATGACCCATCGTAAAGTGATAAGTTCATTTAAGNACTTTTCCATATTTTCAGCACTAAAATCTGTATTATCTATGGTAATTCAATGTTACTGATTTGCAGATTAACTCCAAACTTGATCAGTATGCACTCAAGGGGTCTGTGTCAGGGTCAGCAGCCAGAAGGGTAGTGTCTTCTCATGGTGGGTTCTCAGGTATGTCTACCATGCCATCTGGTGGGCATGTCCAAGATGAAAGGGGGAACTATCCCATTAGAAGAGACAGTGCTGTGCTGCAGGAGATACAGTTGCCTTATTATAGGTCACCAAACCAGATGGTGGGAATCTTTGCTAATTCTATTTGCCAAACTAGGAACTGTGTTGAAGGTATGGTGCAAAGATACAGTAGTGTAAAAGTTGTCAACACATTATGTTTTGGTATTTTCAGAATTTTGTATAATTTTGGAAAAATAACTTCTGAGATTGTTGCAAACTTTGAGTCTACTGAAAATAGTTATTCAAAAACTATTAGGGTGTGATTCATTATGGGAAATTGATGCAGCAATCAAAGGTATGGGAATGAAACATGTTTTGCACAAGTGAATTAATTGCATAATTTTGCAATTTCTTTGACTGTTGGATGTGACCGTGTGGTCTTTTAGCATGTTAATTATGCCCCTTTGCACATTTCCAGATTATGATAAACCAAAAGAAGATTTGGCAGAGCAAAGTTTATATCAAGTGGAGACTGTGGAAAATACATTAGGAAAAGTGGATTATAATCTAAAACCAACTGTAGTAAGTGGTGCCTTTTCCTTGTATAGTTAATGTATTTTTAAATGTTCAGTCTGATTTTAGATTAAAATAATTTGTATTTTTGTAGATAAAGTTTCAAATTTGTATTTTAATATATTAGTTTGTTTTTTTTATTTGATCATTTGGTGTTTGTTTTAGAATCCAGTTTCCATTGGTTCTCCTCTACAAATGGTACCTTTGTACAACTTCTCCATTAATGAAAAGCATGAGACTTCACAAGAGGTTCCTGGTATGTTTTCTAGTAAGAAAACAATGGACTTTATAAATGGATAATTGAACAATTCGCTGTGCATTATATTTTAACATTGAATTTGATAAAAATGCCAAGATTCACTTTTTAATGTAAGTTTTAGACATTTTCCATTTTTATATTCAATATTTTCCAGAAAACAGTTCTAACTCATCTCAGGAGAGTAGAATTTCTCTGAATGCCAATCATCGAAGGCCATTAAAAAGCAAACCGTTTACAGATATTGTTGCACATCAGGATTTTCAACTACCTTCAACACGTAATACAACTGCCGATAACCTCACATATTCATTGCCATTACCCCTTCAGAGTGCCCAGACAATGTCAGAAACATTATGTCCTAAATTGGTCGACAAGGGTAGAAGTGCAAATGAGTTAAATAATCAAAACACTTCCCCTGTGCTGCAAAGAGAAAAGGGGGACATGACAGACATATTTAATCTTGGAACTCCATCAGATAGTTCTCTTACAGATTATAGTATCTTCAGTGAGGATGGCAGCAACATGTCAAAGGACCCAGACCATGAGGACTAGTATGTGGAATCTTGTTATAGTGACTGCTCACAATCACAAAATGCAGATAATGTTGTTGATAATTTTGCTCCTTTAGAAGACGCCCCTGGATTAACAATTGGGACTTCAGGGTCTGGTTTCAACACTGACTCTCAGTCAGGTACAAGCCTTGGTATTTTCGGAGGTGAGCTGAGTGAGAAGCCTACAGTTGGAGAGGATTTATTGCACGGATTTCCTCATCCAGAAGCAGTAGAAGACACAATGAAGAAGCAAGTAAACACAAATAGTCTTTTGAGGCCTGTTAATTGTTTTAAGCAACCCTCTATTGACAGAATCTCATTTAGGTATCCTTCATGTATGCATGGGCAATTGTCTGCATCAGAGATGTTTGTATCTGTGAATCAAGGAAACTCTGCAAATGAAAATTATCAGTATTCAGCTGCTTCAAAATGGTTAAAATTTGGTGACGTGAAGGATGATATAAAGGGGACTTGTTCAAATTACTGTGGAAGATTTGCGTCTCCTGCTACTTTCAGCAGCTTATCACCAGGAACAGCACTGGACAATGAACAATCTACTTCTCATGTAAAAATAGCACCATTTTCTCCATTAGGTGAGAGTCAACATTTCAGCAATGGAAGTGATATTTGTGGCCTTTCAAAGGTCAATAGTCAGACACAAAATGCTTATAATTTTTAACCGGAAACTATCAAACTGTGGCCAAGAAATCAAACATCAAGACCAGCATTAGAATCTCCAAGTACATAAGCCAGGTCATCGAGAGTTGGCACAACCTAGACCTAGAAAGGTTGGCAAGAGCACTTAAACCTCTAAGAATAATTGCACCAAATGTAGCTAATCATGGTTACCGTAACAAGTATCCCCAGATGTCAGGTCTAAGAGATTTGGATCATTCAACAAAAGCAAGTTGTCATTCAAAAGATAGGGAATCTACTAATGCACATCAAATTAAGGTAACATATAATGACAAATAACTTAAGACACATTACTTAAGGGTTTGTAATATATGCATTTTGAGTATTTGCTTCAAATTTAAACTTACAACAGGGCTTGACATTAAGGGTGGCCCACTGGCCCTGGGCCACTGAAAACCAACCTAGGGCCATTGAATCACTGGGGTCACTGGCCGAAAGAGCAAGTAAAATGCCATGTGCCAAATAACCCTTGCAATATTTTTCCGATATCTCGGGCCAGTATCCATAAAAGTTAGTGTCAAGTCCTGTACAAGACCTGGCCATGTGCAGGAAGTAATATGTAAATATTTGTGAATATTTGTTTATTTGAATGGCATATATCACTGGAAAAATGTGTGCTTTTTGGCTATGTTTATCAAACTGCCATATGAAAACTGGGGATCTCAATGAGCACCATCAGTTGCTTCAGACCTATTGAAGATTGACCTCGGGCAAAGCTATTTTTAGCCCAACTGTTGCATCAGGCATGATGTATTAAAATTTTGGCATTGTCAAGGTTTGAAACTCAGCATTATACTGGGCAAGTACACTTTCTATAATTTCTTTGTAGAACCTTTTTATATCTTTGATATATAGATAGTGTTTTGATTGTAAATGCATGTTATAACATTGATGGCAAGTAAACTGTATATACCATAGTCTTAAATGTTAAAGGATTTAATGGAAACTCAACACTTTTAGTTATCAGCAAATCCATCTGTCATTTCCAGTAATTAACAGCACAGTGGTCCCTTCAAATTCCCTATTGTAGAATTTTTAAAAATAATTTTTAAACTGTCTAAAAAGGAAAGGGTACTTCTTGCATGGTATTAAACTTATGGTTTTTAGGCTACCTCAAAGGGGGAATCGAGGTTTCCAAGCAAGCAAGAAATTGGAGATGCTGACATGGCGAGAAGGCTAGCAAGGATACCAGTGAAATTTGCCACTGTACAGCAGTACACGGAATTGTTCGAAACTGCCCAAACAGGTATTTGTAAAATTCTTTTATGCTACCTGCAAAAATATTGTTGAAAATACTGTTTTCTTAAAGGGACAAACTGTAAGATTTTGACATGTTAAGGGTGTAAAACACCTCTTGTTAAACTTATCTGAGGGCAGGTTATGCTTTTGATTATTTTTAACAGATAAATGCCATGAGTTTATGTTGCCAAAAAAAAGATCTTTTTTATCACCCGATGGGCCTCACCACCTGTCCATCATCAGATGCATTTATATTTTGAAAACAACCTGACACCTTTCTTCATCTCTTTATTCAAGATTAGATGATTTAGTCCTTCCTGCTGTACCAATATTCCTCCTCATTAAGTCTCTTTAGAACCAATTTTCTTTTTTCCCCTCATGACTTGGGAGACAATGACAAACCTTTGTATTTCTATATTTGTCATTTCATTTGGCAGAAGACATTAACATTCTCCTGAATAGGGTCTCCAAAACTTACCACCAAGCTCTTGAGAGAATGGCTAAACACAGTGATGGAAAGAAAGGTACAGTTATGTATTTAAAGTATGATATATGTAATATCTGATCACCCTTTTGGTCATGGTCAAAGCTGGTTTAAAATGAAATTAATTACTTTTGTAACTTTATCCGGAGTCCATATGACCAGATAAATAGGACTCATTTTAAATAGCTCTTAGTCTCATGACCCATCGTAAAGTGATAAGTTAATTTAAGTTATGTTCAATTACAGCCTGTTGCAAAACAATATAGATTCGCCATGTTATGCATATTATTAGTACCATCAGCGTGTACGCTGGCGGTACTCATGGTTTTAGTCCCGAACCGTCTCGTACAGCTCCGCCGGCTCCTGCGGCTCCGCCAGCTCCGCAGTCGGGCGCCGGAAACAACTCACCGTTACCGCTTCTCCTCCTAGACCGCAAGGACCTGTGTCCCCATCTCTTGGATTTAGGTCACATATAATCTCAACTTGAACACCCTGGTTTTTTTGTCTCTGTCAGTGCATTGGTCTGGGCGTGACGCTTGTTGAAACACACCCTTGTCAAAATTTTTGAAAATTCAATGCTAAATATCTCCCAAACCAAAGGAATTATGGGAAAATTTACTACAGAAGTCTGACCAAAAGTCATATGTGGAGATTCCAAATATGCCCTTGGATTTGACTTTTGACCTTTTTTTCAAGGTCAAACAAGCCAAAATTTTCTAAAAATGGGAATTATCTGCAAAAAAATGTTTGTGTTAAGTTTTGGAAACTACACAGCCCTAAGCTCTCCTGTTATAGTGAAGGGTTACCATTGGGGACTCCTTTCATCTTTGGGAGTTTGGGGTCAATCGGTGCATTTTCACCAGAGAAGCAGCCATTAAATACCGAAACTGAAAACTCGCTCTAATTCTGGAACGGTAAATGCCAGAGACCTTTTGTTTATTGCATTTCGTAGACCTTGTCAAGTGCAATACTGGAGGTGGTGTCCATTTTTTGTTTTCGATATGGTTTAGGCGTTGCGCTATATCAAAAATTACAATATCGCAATATTCGGTGGGGAAAATGTGAAATACTCCAAAATTAGCAGAGATACGCCCATAGTTACTATTGAACTTGATAAGGAAGTCATATACTGGTAATCTAACTGTGACCTTGAAATAGACCTTTGACCTTCTTTTCATAATGAACTGCACTTTGCAACTTTTCTGATCTTAATATCTCCAAAACTGGCAAAGATACGCCTATAGTTACTATTGAACTTGAATAGGAAGTCATATACTGGTAATCTAACTGTGACCTTGAAATTGACCTTTGGCCTACTTTTCAGTACTGCACTTTGCAACTTTTCTGATCTTAATATCTCCAAAACTGGCAAAGATACGCCCATAGTTACTATTGAACTTGAATGGGAAGTCATATACTGGCAATCTAAATATGACCCTGAAATTGACCTTTGACCTACTTTTCACCATGAACTGAACTGTCAAGCGCAACACTGAAGGTGGTGTCTTTTTTTGTTTTCGATACGGCTTAGGCATTGTACTATATCGACAGTTCAACATCCAATATTTAGTGGTGAAAATAAAATGTGAAATACTTCAAAATTAGCAAAGATATGCCCATAGTTACTATTGAACTTGAATAGGAAGTCATATACTTGTAATCTTACTGTGAACTTGAAATTGACCTTTGACCTACTTTTCATGATGGACTGCACTTTGCAAGTTTTCTGATTTTTATATCTCCAAAACTGGCAAAGATATGCCCATAGTTACTGTTGAACTTGAATAGGAAGTCATATACTGGCAATCTAACTGTGATCCTGAAATTGACCTCTGACCTACTTTACACCATGAACTGAACTTTGCAAAATTTCCAGCCCTTATATCTCCAAAACTGGCAGAGATACAACCATAGTTACTGTTAAACTTAAATAGGAAGTCATATACTGGCAATCTTATTGTGACCTTGGAATTGACCTTTGACCTACTATTTATGATGAACTGCACTTTGCATGTTTCCTGGCCTTCATATCTCCAAAATTAACAAAGAAATGGCCATAGCTACCAGTGATTGGGAAGGTTCAAACCACCCATGGGACAATGGCCCCTCCTGGGTCACCCTTAATGGGCCATTTTGAATATCAATGGGCCATCGCTTGACATTTATGGGCCATTTTTAAACATGACAAATATATTTGAAATATCTGTATCAATATTTTTGGGAATAATATGATAAGGTTTTGCAGTTAAACTTTTTTAATATATTTATTTAGTTTAGACTTTTGTTTGTCTTTTTCAATAAAACCATTACAATGCCTTCTTTACTGAACTTATTTGAAAACTAAATGAAAAAACAAAATGATCAGAAAACATGTAATACTCATTAGTAATTGGTTTTTATTTGATGAAACCATCAACAAGAGGTAAACAATCTAGATCTCTGAAAACCTTGATTACTCAAAACTGAGAAAATGTAAATGAAATTGTCTTCACATACTGTCTAGTACTTATTAATCAGTCTTACTGAAAAGAGATTTCATTACTTAATGAAGTAATCTCTTTTTCCTGTGCCACATATTCAGTGCATCCTTATAACTTATGTTACTCCCAAGAATCTTAACTCTTACACTGTTCGCAGTCGTACTGGAGCCAGGGCCATAGTTGAAGCCATCGGGGTTGGAAACCTCGTGCGACCTGAGAGTGAGAGGTGCTAGCACTAGCAGTAACACTACTGTCAGTGTCACTACTACTCCTCGTAGTGCAAGGAGGCCTGCTCTCAGAAGTTGGTACATTTTCTTCCCCAGTCTCCTTTGAGACTTCTTCTTGAACGTTGGACGGACCCTTAGACGAAGCGGTTGAAGTAAATAAACTAACTAATGTAGGCTGGTCTGGCGAGATTTTAAAAATCTTTTTCGGCAGCATTTTTCTTTTCACTTCACCAAAGTGCTGCTTGAAAAAATCCCATGTGCTTTCAGAACGAAAAGCAAGGTTACTTCTAATTGGATAAACATGACCTATAAATTGATTGGCCAATAATATATCAGTTTTTATTTCATTAGCATATCTATTGGGATGATGAGCTCATTGCTCTCGGCAAACTTCGGCGATTGAGTTCGATAGCTTCCAAATTCGTTCCTGAGACGTCTTCAGGTATGAGAGGAAAATTACGCTAATCAGTTGAGGAATAGTTTATTGACGAGTAGACCCTTTTTAAAAACACGAGGTATAACAAAATCACGCGCCCTTATGGCACCCAAACAGGGCTTTTTATGTGCCCAGTTAGATTCTATGCGCGTATGGCGCAATGGCGCGTTCCTTCCCAATCACTGAGCTACTATTAAACTTATATAGGAAGTCATATACTGTGACCTTGAAATTGACCTTTGACCTACTATTTATGATGAACTGCACTTTGCATGTTTCCTGGCCTTCATATCTCCAAAATTGGCAAAGAAATGCCCATAGCTACTATTGAACTTATATAGGAAGTCATATACTGTGACCTTGACCTTTGACCTACTTTTTCACCACAAACTGAACTCTGCATATTTTCTTGCCCCTCATATCTTCAAAACTAGCAGAGATTGCCTACTGTTGTCCCTAGGATTTCTCTTTTGTCAGTATATATGCAATACTGATAACGCATTTCAAGGAAAACCAATAGGCCTATTGTCTAGAAAATCACAGGAGTGATCAATGTTAGGAAAATATATTTTGAGAACTCTTCTTTATTCCATTTTATAGAGCTTGTCAAACACAAGACTGGTGGTGGTGTCCATTTTTTTTTTTTTTTTTGGGGGGGGGGGGGGGTTCCGCTGGTGGTACAATATCCAGAGGCGGTATCGCCTCTCTGATCCTCTAGTTTTCGTATTGCTTTCTAAGACTTTCCTGGCAAATGAACTTTCTCTTGGAGGGTCTCCAGTAGGTGACTCTCATACCTAATCTTCAGGCTATTAAGCTGTCAGTCCCTTGAAATGTAACGCTACTGTCTGTAACTTGATGTGAAAAGGGTTATTTGAATACTTGACATTTAAACATGTATAGAAATTGGGTGTTATTTAAAGATGATAATAATTGCCTGTTGTGCTTGTTCTGTTAATTTCTGAAAGGGTGGTAAAAGTTCCATCAAATAAATTTTCTTGGGGTAAATGGCAAATTTCCCATGCATAATAATAGTAAATTAATCCATTTCTACATTAAAAGTTCATTGATTTTTTTAAGTGTGGTTTTTGTCATAATGCATTAAGAGATTATTATGGTGGGTAGCCATCTTTGAAGGTCCGTGTGGTTCAATGGCAAGCACAGATTTCAGAAAAATTGTACTAATTGCTGTTTATGTGGTAAAATGAAATTTATTATATTTCTCTGTGTTGTGAACAATGTATTTATTGTGAAATTTTGAGTCTCATGTAAAGACTTTAAGCTTGAGCTTTTTCCTCTCTAGTTTTTCATATATTCAATAGTTAGTGACATTGTTGCTGGAACCCTTAAACTTCAGAAGCACAACAATGGGATGGTTTTGTTTTATTTATCAGTAATAATAATAATAATAATAATAAGAATACTTTAGTTCTGTCTTATTTTAAAAATTGCTGATATATTTGTAGGCCTTGTAAAGAGAACTACATACAAACCACAAAGTTTAAATCCCCTTTGCCACCATGGTGTAACATCCAAGATTGAAGTGGTTAAAAAGGATGGGAAGAATAAGGTAATTTAATGTTTTTATTATCTTTCGGAAATCCAATGACAATATAATCACATATGATGATAAAGATTAATTTTGCATCTCTTGTCATTCTGTTTATTTCTCTTCTAGGGTCGAAATTTTTTTGTGTGTAATTTGCCACTTAAGCAGCAGTGTGAGGTAGGTGAATGGCTTGTTGTATCAGAGAAAGTATCGAGAGGCAAGGATCTTGCATAAATTTTTCTCCAATTAGTCAAAACATGATTTTGAAAGCGCAAAAATTGATAGTTACATTAAAAATGAAACTACAACAGTTTAAAGGTTGCTGGCTGAGAAAAGGCAAAATCTAGACATTCATTTTAACATGCCTTGATATATACCATGTACATTCGAAAACAGAATCTTGCCTGTGAATTGAATTGTCAGTATAATTGAAGTCATGCTAAAAGCAATAATAACTCTTCCTTTGAGATTCAAAATTCCGCAAGAAATACATTGTAAACAACGTATGGAAATATATTCTATTGAATTTTACCACTAAAACGGCTGTTATTGTAGTAAAACTAAAATCTGTGCTTGTCAATAGGGCTTTCGATGCCTTTCTTCCCGGCCGTCAAGGCATCCGTTGCCAATGACATCAGGGTGTCACGCGGATTCTCGCGTTCATTCGAGACCAAAATAACTTCCGGCGCCAAACGCCTGATGCAATATGCAGACGTAAGTTGCGAGTTTTTGTACTGTGCGTCGGATAACGAAAAGTCCAGAATAGCACACATTGTAGATATAAATGCATTTTGAGCTATAAGACTAATATATCTTATGAATCTTATATTATTGTTATGAAGTGTTGTTGTTGTCTGCTTTTCCCGCGGTTTTAAGTAGGTCACCAGAAACTATCGCACAATATTGCGTGACTATGCAATGTCAGAGAGGGCTCCAAAAAACCAAACGTTTAGGAAAAAAACCCTGGACTAACTTTGAATGCAGTAATGGGGTCGCTGACCATTGGTAAGTATGGGAAAATTGCCTTTTACTCCAGGAAAATCCAATTTTTGGCCAAAATGAAGAGTTATTATGACTTTAAAATTATCAAAACAAAAATAATAGATCCAATATGGTTTTTAATTAAATATGTTGTGCATGCATGATTCAGAAAATCAGCCATGTATTAGTTTTAACAAAATATTCCAGCTGCAGGTGACCTAAAGCACACTGTAGAATCTAAAACAGTTTAAGCTAGTTGCTTTAAAGTTTCGGGTCAATCACTTGTGGTTGATTTTACTGTTAAATTTGATAGTGTTCTATCATTATCTGACTTGGGGAAAACGCCATTGTCTCTGCTTCAATCAGTCATCAAATAAACTGTTAAAATTAAAATATTTTCTATAAATTTCCTAGTCTGTCCAACCATCCCACCAAATCAAACTAGTAGTTATTTTTTTAAAGGGGCCTTTACACCTGTCTGTAGCCAGCAATTCCAGAGAAGGGTTCTTTTTCTTAAAGAATTTGACCTTTTTACCCCTTTTTACTTCTTAGTTGACTCATCTTGAGAAATGACATAGTTTAAATTGTGATTCAAAGTAGTATCTGAGGATCCTCTAATCTGGAACAAAAATAGTGACAATTGGTAAGTTATAATGGAATAACTTTACCCATTTTTTTCTTCATTTCCACTGCCATTTGACTTAGGGCCAGTATGAACTTTTCCCATCTGTTTGTAGAACTTAAAAGAAAAGAACCTGCTCATAAATCTGAGACTGAAAGTTAACTTTAATTCTTTTTTCCAATTCCTGAAGTTTGTTTGCTCCATTTACAAGTTCTTGCTGAAACTTTTTTTAGTTCTTCCTGTGGTCAGATGTGTACAGGACTGCATGTAGACTTCTGACTGTAGATGATGCTGACAGCAGTGAATCCTTATGCAAGAGCTATGGTGTAGATTTCTTCAGTGAGTGTGAGTTTGGTACACGAAGAATTAAAAACTGGAGGATATATCAAAAAGGATTTCCAGTGAGTTACAGGCTGCAGTATGCATTAATGGGGATTAGAAATTGTGCTTTGTTCTAGCCTTGTTCTATAAGGTATCACATTTTTGTATTCCAGTGGCAACTTATAGTGTCTGCCACGTGACATTTGCCATTGAAACTTTGAACCTATTATCTGAACAAAAATAAAACTTTTCACAAGAAAAACAACTTCAGGCCATCAAGACATACCCTATGTGTGTCACTGCTTGTTTGTTTGTGCCAAATATATTGTTTTTATATGTATTCCAGAAATGGGTAAGAAGGGGTTACCTTGAAGATGAGAAGCTCACAGAGAGAAAGCTATATCTCCAGCTTAGAAAGTGGAATTATTCCTCAAATTTTGCCAAAGGTTAATATGGAATTTTTTCATTCAATTATATAATTGTAATTGTACCACCAGCGTAGGCGCTGGCGGTACACATGGTTCAAGTCCCGACCCGCCTGTTTTGCCAGCTCTGCCGCCATGTCATCATTACCGCTTCTCCTCCTAGACTACAAGGGCCTGCGTACCCATCTCTTGGATTTAGGTCACCTAAAATCTCAACTCGTTCCACGTAAAATTTGGGCTTCGTCGGTGCTGGGGTCTAGGTGTGGCACTCATTGCAATGCACCCTTGTCCAAAATTGGCAAAATTAAATGTTAATTATCTACCCTACCGAAGGAATTATGGGAAAATTTTCTACAGATGGCTGATCGAAAGTCATGTGGAGATTTCAAATATACCCTTGGATTTGACCTTTACTTCAAGGTCAAATGGGCCAAAATTTTCAAAAACATATTTTTTTTACGAAAAAAAAATTATTTGCTCTGTTATTCAGAAACTACACAGACCTAACCTATAATATTATTGGCAGGTGTTACCCTTCGGGTCATCTTTCATCTCCTTGAGTTTGGGGTGAATCGGTGCATTTTCACGGGAGTAGCGAGCATAAGATACCGATACTGAAAACTGTCTCTAATTTGGGAACCGTTAATGCTAGAGACCTGTTCTTTTTTGCATTTTGTAGAGCATGTCAAGCCTAACACTGGAAGTGGTCTCCATTTTTTTTTTTATTTCCTTATGTTTTTCGAGTTATGCTGTATCAAAACGTACACTGTCTCTAATTTGGGAACCGTTAATGCTAGAGACCTGTTCTTTTTTTGCATTTTGTAGAGCATGTCAAGCCTAACACTGGAAGTGGTCTCCATTTTTTTTTTATTTCCTTATGTTTTTCGAGTTATGCTGTATCAAAACGTACATTGTGTTGGTGAAAGCAAAATATGCAATACTGTAATGCTTAATAAATTTTGAACCTCTGAAAAATAAAACAGAAGGCTTGGCGAGGCAGACAACGTGAAATTTGAACATCTGGAACTTCTGAGCACCTCCCATTTCAAGAATTTCAACCAAAATGACCTTAATTTCAATTAATTTCTTTTGTACAAAATTTATGGCACATAATTGTAACTCTGAATTTGTACCATTTAGTCCCTTATATCTCCAAAACTGGCACAGATAGGTCCATAGTTACCATTGAAGTTGAATAGGAAGTCATATACTGGCAATTTTACTGTGACCTTGAAATTGACCTTTGACCTACTTTTCACCACGAACTGAACTTTGCAACATTTAAGTCCCTTATATCTCCAAAACTGGCAAAGAAACGCCCATAGTTACTATTGAACTTGAATAGGAAGTCATGTATTGGCAATCTAACTGTGACCTTAAAATTGACCTTTGACCTACTTTTTTACCATGAACTGACCTTTGCAAATTATCCTTTCCTTTCATCTCCAAAACTGGCAGAGATAGGTTCATAGTTACTTTTGAACTTGAATAGGAAGCCACATACTGGCAATCTAAGTGTGACCTTGAAATTGACCTTTGTATTACTTTTCATCATGAATTGAATTTTCATTCCCTTTTATCTCCAAAACTGGCAGACATACGTCCATACTTACTATTGAAGTTAAATAGGAAATCATATACTGGTAATCTGTGACCTTGAAATTGACCTTTGACCAACTTTTCGTGATAAACTATATCTCAAAAACCAGTAGAGATACACCCAAGGTTGCTGTTTATTTTGAATAGGAAGTCATGCACTGGCAATCTAACTGTGACCTTGAAATTGACCTTTGACCTACTTTTCATGCTGAACTGCTTTTTGCATGTTTTCTGGCCTTTAAATCTCCAAAAATGGCAAAGAAATACCCATGGTTACTATTGAACTTGAATATAAATTCATATACTTTGATATTGAAATTGACCTTTGACCTACTTTTTCACCATGAACTGAGCTTTGCATATTTTCTTGCCCCTCATATCTTCAAAACTAGCAGAGATGTGCCCGTTGTTGCCTCTAGGTTTTCTCTTTTGTCAGCATATATGCAACACTGACAACATATTTCAAGGAAACCAATAGGCCTATTTTGTCTAGAGAATCACAGGAGTGATCAATGTTAGGAAAATACAGGTCAATTAGAAAATCTGCTTGATTGTACCATTTTTAGTTATACTTTTTTGCATATTTTGAGAACTTGTTGATTGCATTTTATAGAGCTTGTCAAGCACAAGATTGGTGGTGGTGTCCCTTTTTTTTTTGGGGGGGGGGGTCCATAGGAATGCGCTTACTTCAGCTGGTGGTACAATATCCGGAGGCGGTATCGCCTCTCTGATCCTCTAGTTTTTTTCTGTATTTAGCTGTAGTGCAGTGTTGCTGTGGACAGGACTGGAAAACTGGCATGTTTTTCATTCAAGTTTTCTAAGTCTTGTGTGTACAGTAGGACTGATTTACAGGTCTAGATGACATTTTTATTTCAAATGAAATACTTTCTTTACTCTTGATCCTTAGCTGGTAGTCAGCTGAATGCACTAGTGGGCTTGATTTGGTCTTAAAGAGCAATTTAAGTTCACAAATAGTCTTACATGATCTTAAACCATGAGTAAGGCCATTTCTGGTCTGACAGCCAATTAAGTTGTCTCCCCTTACACATTCTCCTATTGTGAGCAGAAGTGTCCTCTTTTGTGAGGGGAGGTGTCCCCCATTGTGAGGGGAGGAAACTGCTTGACCACTTAAGTAGATGTTAGATCATTTTGGACCTTAAAAGCAGATTCAGTCCATTTTAAGACTACTGCTGTAATGATTAAGATCGTGTAAGAGCACTTGTGATCTTAAATTGCATTTTAAGACCAAATCCAGCCCACTAGTGATGTCAGGCACGGTCATCGTAAGAAACTTTTTAAATCTATTTTACAGGAATTATTTCATTGCGTTAAATGAAAATTAATTGTTATCTATTCAGTCTTGACACAGATACTGGACTGAATATTTGTCAACTTGTTAAAATACCAAGCAACATCTAGACAATTTGCAAGATGCTCACATAAAAAATGCTCAATTGAAAGATTATTTGTAATAATAAATTTCTTAATATTTTTGGTTTCTCTTTGTATGTTCAGGCGACTTGTGGATGATTTCAAAGACGATGGACTTCTCACCAGAGTCCACCTTCCTGGCTTACAGTGTGTTTCATGGTGTTGGCTCAACTGGAGAGCTAGAGATAGAACCACTTAGAGGATGCTTTCTGTCTGACTGGGAAGATGAGAGTTAGTACAGATTTTTTTTCAGTATATTTGCAACACTGATAACACATTTCAAGGAAAACTGATAAGCATATCATCTTGAAAATCACTGGAGTGATCAATCTTACTGGAATACAGGTTGAGTTGGAAAATCAGCTTGTGTATATAAGTGGTTTTTTCCTCAGATTTGATTCTTAGGCATGTTAACAGTCTCATTATTGAACTAATTAGATATGTAAAAGTGTTCTTTTGACATTTTCTGCATCTTAACAATGCTGTTAGTTAATTGTATAAAAATGATGGTAAATAAAGTGTCAAAAATGGAAATAAACTCATATCATTGCAGTTTGTCAGATTCAACAATTCACTATGTTCAGGATCTAAGAATGGATCAAATTTGATATTTTAAATTGTTTTATTGATATTTTTCCTATCTCAACAATATTCTTAATTAATCGTATAAAAATTACAGTAAATTGATTATTTTGTTTAATGTAAATAAAAGTGTTGAAAATGGAAAGAAACTCATTTCACTGCAGTNTTTTTTTATTTCCTTATGTTTTTCGAGTTATGCTGTATCAAAACGTACATTGTGTTGGTGAAAGCAAAATGTGCAATACTGTAATGCTTAATAAATTTTGAACCTCTGAAAAATAAAACAGAAGGCTTGGCGAGGCAGACAACTTCTGGTAAAAAATGACATTATTTCTTGAAATTTGAACATCTGGAACTTCTGAGCACCTCCCATTTCAAGAATTTCAACCAAAATGACCTTTTCTTAATTTCAATGAATTTCTTTTGTACAAAATTTTTGGCACATAATTGTAACTCTGAAATTGTACCATTTAGTCCCTTATATCTCCAAAACTGGCAGAGATAGGTCCATAGTTACCATTGAAGTTGAATAGGAAGTCATATACTGGCAATTTTACTGTGACCTTGAAATTGACCTTTGACCTACTTTTCACCATGAACTGAACTTTGCAACATTTAAGTCCCTTATATCTCCAAAACTGGCAAAGAAACGCCCATAGTTACTATTGAACTTGAATAGGAAGTCATATATTGGCAATCTAACTGTGACCTTAAAATTGACCTTTGACCTACTTTTCACCATGAACTGAACTTTGCAAATTTTCCTTTCCTTTCATCTCCAAAACTGGCAGAGATAGGTTCATAGTTACTTTTGAACTTGAATAGGAAGCCACATACTGGCAATCTAAGTGTGACCTTGAAATTGACCTTTGTATAACTTTTCATCATGAATTGAATTTTCATTCCCTTTTATCTCCAAAACTGGCAGACATACGTCCATAGTTACTATTGAAGTTAAATAGGAAATCATATACTGGTAATCTGTGACCTTGAAATTGACCTTTGACCAACTTTTCATGATAAACTATATCTCAAAAACCAGTAGAGATACACCCAAGGTTGCTGTTTATTTTAAATAGGAAGTCATGCACTGGCAATCTAACTGTGACCTTGAAATTGACCTTTGACCTACTTTTTATGGTGAACTGCGTTTTGCATGTTTTCTGGCCTTTAAATCTCCAAAAATGGCAAAGAAATGCCCATGGTTACTATTGAACTTGAATATAAATTCATATACTTTGATATTGAAATTGACCTTTGACCTACTTTTTCACCATGAACTGAGCTTTTTCTTTTTCTGCATATTTTCTTGCCCCTCATATCTTCAAAACTAGCAGAGATGTGCAAGGTGTTGCCCCTAGGTTTTCTCTTTTGTCAGCATATATGCAACACTGACAACATATTTCAAGGAAAACCAATAGGCCTATTTTGTCTAGAGAATCACAGGAGTGATCAATGTTAGGAAAATACAGGTCAATTAGAAAATCTGCTTGATTGTACCATTTTTAGTTATACTTTTTTGCATATTTTGAGAACTTGTTGATTGCATTTTATAGAGCTTGTCAAGCACAAGATTTGTGGTGGTGTCCCTTTTTTTTGGGGGGGGGGGTCCATACGAATGCACTTACTTCAGCTGGTGGTACAATATCCGGAGGCGGTATCGCCTCTCTGATCCTCTAGTTTTTTTCTGTATTTAGCTGTAGTGCAGTGTTGCTGTGGACAGGACTGGAAAACTGGCATGTTTTTCATTCAAGTTTTCTAAGTCTTGTGTGTACAGTAGGGCTGATATACAGGTCTAGATGACATTTTTATTTCAAATGAAATACTTTCTTTACTCTTGATCCTTAGCTGGTAGTCAGCTGAATGCACTAGTGGGCTTGATTTGGTCTTAAAGTGCAATTTAAGTTCACAAATAGTCTTACATGATCTTAAACCATGAGCAAGGCCATTTCTGGTCTGACAGCCAATTAAGTTGTCTCCCCTTACACATTCTCCTATTGTGAGCAGAAGTGTCCTCTATTGTGAGGGGAGGTGTCCCCCATTGTGAGGGGAGGAATCTGCTTGACCACTTAAGTAGATGTTAGATCATTTTGGACCTTAAAAGCAGATTCAGTCCATTTTAAGACTACTGCTGTAATGATTAAGATCGTGTAAGAGCACTTGTGATCTTAAATTGCATTTTAAGACCAAATCCAGCCCACTAGTGATGTCAGGCACGGTCATCGTAAGAAACTTTTTAAATCTATTTTACAGGATTATTTCATTGCGTTAAATGAAAATTAATTGTTATCTATTCAGTCTTGACACAGATACTGGACTGAATATTTGTCAACTTATTAAAATACGAAGCAACATCTAGACAATTTGCAAGATGCTCGCATAAAAATGCTCAATTGAAAGATTATTTGTAATAATAACTTACTTAATATTTTTGGTTTCTCTTTGTATGTTCAGGTGACTTGTGGATGATTTCAAAGACGATGGACTTCTCACCAGAGTCCACCTTCCTGGCTTACAGTGTGTTTCATGGTGTTGGCTCAACTGGAGAGCTAGAGATAGAACCACTTAGAGGATGCTTTCTGTCTGACTGGGAAGATGAGAGTTAGTACAGATTATTTTTTTTCAGTATATTTGCAACACTGATAACACATTTCAAGGAAAACTGATAAGCATATCATCTTGAAAATCACTGGAGTGATCAATCTTACTGGAATACAGGTTGAGTTGGAAAATCAGCTTGTGTATATAAGTGTTTTTTTCCTCAGATTTGATTCTTAGGCATGTTAACAGTCTCATTATTGAACTAATTAGATATGTAAAAGTGTTCTTTTGACATTTTCTGCATCTTAACAATGCTGTTAGTTGATTGTATAAAAATGATGGTAAATAAAGTGTCAAAAATGGAAATAAACTCATATCATTGCAGTTTGTCAGATTCAACAATTCACTATGTTCAGGATCTAAGAATGGATCAAATTTGATATTTTAAATTGTTTTATTGATATTTTTCCTATCTCAACAATATTCTTAATTAATCGTATAAAAATTACAGTAAATTGATTATTTTGTTTAATGTAAATTAAATTGTTGAAAATGGAAAGAAACTCATTTCACTGCAGGCATCTCTGGTGTACATATTGGCATTTTCAAGGTGTGACTTAGAAATTTCATGGGCCTGAAGACCTTTGCTAGTCACCTTTTCTAAATATCCATGTTGCCTGCAATGCATTATTAAAGATTGGTGGTGCCTGTGCTGTTAAGCATTATGTAATATTGCATCAAAATTAAAGAAAACCCTATTTTGGGCACTGCCACCATAGTGACCATTAAAAGAAAACCATGTCACTTACTCTTCTCAATCTTACAGGAAGGAAACATAGGACTTTTTTTATTTAAAAATACAGTTTTAGCTGGAAAACAAGTCTGATTGCTTTTTTCTGGAAGTTAAACAGGCTTTTGTGAAAATTTAATTTTTCACATATTGGCATTTTCAAGGTGTGACTTTGAACCTGCGTGGGCATGAGGACCTTTGCTAGTCACATTTTCTGAAAATCCATGATACTTTTATTTTATTATTAAAAATGGATGGACATTAGGCTGTTAAGCATTATGTAATATTGCATAAAAGTTGAAGAAGACTGTATTTTGGACACTGCTATAAGGGGACCATTAAGGGAAAACCATGCTACTTATGATTCTCAAACTTACTGAAAGGATTCATAAGACTGAAGTGCAGCTTGTGTTGGAAAATCAGTGTGATTGCTTTCTGTTTTAGAAGCAATGCAGTTCTTTATGAAAATTTCATTTTTCAAATAGTCTTTGATGGTACTTGGATACAATTGGTGGTCAGTGTTGGGTAATCACTAGCTAAGTTCAGGGCTATTAAGTCACTTGCCTAATTAAGTTTCAAGCGGCCATTAAATGAGATTACATAAAATACATGTTGAGATTTCCCTGTAAACTCCCATAACTTTAGCTCACTGACAAATTCAGTTTGTAAAAGTCTAAATTAACAGTGTTACATAATTAGGAATCAGTGATAATTATGCAGGTAAATGTTGTTTAATATAATTGCAAATAAGTTTACAAAAAATATTTTATATAATGCCAGCATTAATGCTTTAGATGAATAACAGTGCCTTATTACCCTCAAACTCAATCATAAATGGGGTTATTCATATCATGTTAATACAGCTAGATTAAAAGTTTGAATTAAAGCTTTATTGGAATATTTTTTGTTATGTTGTCTTTTTAATCTTTTGATTTTATTTTTCAAACACTGGCATTTTCAAGATGTGACTTTTAACTCCCATCTACCTGAAGCTGTATACCTCTTCTATATTTCCACATAAGCAATAGTATTGGTATTTATGTCTTTAAACATTGTTATATTATTTTATGCACTGTCATAATTTTTTCACATATTGGCAATTTCATTATGTGAATTTTAACAATTTTGCCTCTTTGTTCTGTATTTGGCTCATAAATTATTATTTTTTCCTTCTATATGAAACAGCCTTGTGCTATGCCATCCGTGGTGCCAATTTCAAGAATGAAATAGCATGTCTTTACAACCTACAGAAAAATGTCTGTCCACAGAAAGTGCCTATACTGCCACATTTATTAAGCAGGGATGCTGACAGGTAAAAAACTTTTATCTGGAGTGACAGGTCTGATACATTATGACCTGCTTCTTTACATTTAAGTCTCCATATGTACACCCTTATCGGACTCTAGAAACATCTATACCCATCCAGTCATCTACATTTTCTGGTTCTAAGGAAAGGCATAAGATCTAGGTAAAACTTGTCTAAAAATGTTTTACTGAGAGTAACAGTGAAATGCTACTGAAGTTAAGAAACAGCAGGTGGGGATGTATGGAGATTAGATCATGGAGAAGCTGGTCAGCCTGGCTCTAAACCCCAGGTTAAGGACATTGGGAGATGGTTCCACTGTTGGTGTGTGCTTGATTCTTATGTGGGAAAAATATTGTACAAGACTTTAATAGATAGATATTATATGGGACAAAATTCACAGCTACGATGATTTGACTTATCAGGTATGATTTTAAGAATCCTTTGTCCACATACATTTATATTTATCCAACCAATATGAAAATGGTTGTAGGGAATTTCTTCCTTCATTATTGATCAATTTGGTAATAAAAAATGATGAAGTGTGTTTTGTTGATTGAAATTAGAATTTTTCTTTTTTAGCATGGACAACCGAAAGAAGCAAAACAGAAGTTTTCTACTGACAAGGAGAGAAGTGGTGCGTTCAAGACGTAGACTGAATTAGCATGACTGGCTTAAGTGGCTTCCTGTTGCATTTTGTTTACCACTTTGTCTTTTTGAGTAGGATGTCCATATATCTAGATTGTCCACAAAATTTTAATTCATTGAAGGGATGGATTGGGTAATGAAAGTTAAGGGCAAATTTAAACATGACCTTGAATTTGGATTTGGCAAGTGGATCAAATGCTTCAAGATGAGAAACAATATAATTGGTAGACATTATTGCACTGGAAGTCTGTAAGTAGGTGGATTCAGTTTTGCCAAGTATTCATCATTTTCCGGGATTGAAAGACTGTTGACAGGCCTCGTTAAATGTTTGTCAGTTGGTGAGCTTTTCCCTCACAATCTAAGGCAGTGCAAACCTATTCATTCATTTTCAAATTGTTAAAAATTTGCAATACCACAATTCTTTACAAGCATTGTTTCAAACTCATTATGATTACTAATTGCCTTAACAGTGTTTCTTATGTTAGGCTTTTTTCCCCCAAATGCTTAGATAATGAAGCAATAAACATTTTCATGTTATGAGATCATGCTGTAGCATCAAGAATACAAGGTGAATTTCCTTATTTGAGCTGTCGTCAAAATAGCAGTATTTTTTGTGGGGTGAAAATTAATACTGCTTTCCGACTGATCTCTCTCATCTACACAGTCATCAACAGTTTTAACAAATGTACTATTTAATCACATCATTGAGTAGCACAATTTTATCAATGAAGAGACTAGATAATGCCTCTATTAAACGGTGGGTTAATTGTCTTATCTTCTTAAATTTTTTTACATATTAAAATTCTGGGTTGGGCTGTCATAAGGCAGCATTTCAGTATACCTGTATAATTTTGTAAGTCTTCATATTTGAACTTACATAGGTTGTCAATACATATGTTAGGTTAAGCTAGCTGCTTCTTAATTTACAAGATCAAGAAACTTAAGTTTTTCTGTTCCTTGCTATAGTTGTTTACAAAGTTGAAATGCGTCAACTCAATAGCTTTTAATTTTACTCCAGGAAGAATATGCTGCATTCTACATCAAAAAGTATGGTCTCAACACTGACCAGGCAGAAGCTCTAATGAGTGTTTCAAATCTATTCACAGGTGGAGGACATGTGCATCTTATCCATGGTGAGGACATGCATGTCAAAATATGCTTAATAAGACACAGAATAGAATTTTCCAACTCTACTGACTCTCAGAATAGTTAAATCTCATAGCCTACATAGCAGCACCTTGATAACATAGATTTTTTTTCTCTTTTTAATTTTATCTAAGTTAGTAGCTCTCAAGAGTGGCTGTCCTGGCTTTAAATCTAGTAGCCTATAAATTTTAATATTAAGCTTTAAATATGAAAAGATCTTTGATGTGTTTCTATATGTTATCTACATACAAACAACTGCATCTTGTTATACAAAAAAATTGAATAAAAAATTTAAAGATTATTCGACTCAGGAAGGGGGGTGGTGGATGGTGTGCCTTTTTTTTATAGATCTTTTTAGGGTGAAGTGACAGGTTTTTTATCGTCAAATGATCAATGTGGCCTTCATCTTGCTGACAGACTGCCCATAGCCTCTTCTTCCACAAGGAAAAATACTTTTTGTCTCCTCCCATCTAATGTTATCACAGCTCTTCCCATCTAATGTTCTTTCTTAAATCTTTTTTCCAAGCCAATAAATAGATTATGGAGTCCAGTTCTTTCCAGGAAATTGTTTGATACTCCTGTTGCCATTCCCCTTTTTCTTTAGCACTGGCCTCTTATGATCGCCTAGCTGTTATCATTAAAAACCATTGTATTGATCTCCCACTTAAAGCTGCCTTCTATCTATTCAAAAATCATGTCTTCACCTGACTGGTTGTCAAACATTGCCACCTGTCAGATGTGACTTAAGATTTTTACTTTTTTGGTCTGCAAAACTGAGATGGCTGGATTCATGAAATTTTCAGCATTCATAGAAAAGATTTTCCTAAAATATACCCAATTTCATTGCAATATCTGCAGAACTATTGACATTTTTAAACTTTAAAATGAGCAACATTTTTATTAAGCATCCTAATACTTCACATCCTTTTATCATTATGTTATGGTATTTGACTCAGGTGCCTTTGGTTCGGGTAAAAGTTCCACTGTGGCAGTGATAATTGAGTTTTTAGTCCAACTGTTTAAGGAGAGTGATCGCAGGTCTGTTCAACAAGGATGGAAGATCCTCATCTCTTCTGCTACCAATGTGGCTGTTGACAGGGTTTTGGAAGGGTAGGTTTACTAAAATGTGTTATATTATTTTTTAAAATTTGTATGCATATGATATAGGACACTGATGATCAGTTAATATCTACAGGATTTTATTGTACCACTAGCGTAGGCGCTGGTGGTACACATGGTACTAGTACCGACTCGCCTGTTCTGCCGGCTCCGTCGCCATTTCACTGTTACCGCTTCTCCTCCTAGACTACAAGAGCCTGCGTACCCATCACTAAGATTTAGGTCACCTATAATCTCAACTCGTTCCACGCAAAATTTAGGCTTCATTGGTGCTGGGGTCTAGGTGTGGCACTCATTGCAATGCACCCTTGTCCAAAATTGGCAAAATTAAATGTTAATTATCTACCATACTGAAGGAATTATGGGAAAATTTTCTACAGACGGCTTTCCAAAAGTCATATGTGTAGATTTCAAATATGCCCTTGGATTTGACCTTTGTTTCAAGGTCAAACAGGCCAAAATTTTCTAAAAAACGAATTTTTTTACAAAAAAAATTTTTTTGCGCTGATATTCAGAAACTACACAGACTTAATCTATAATATTATTGGTTGGTGTTACCCTTCAGGTCATCTTTCATCTCCGTAAGTTTGGGGTCAACAGTGCATTTTCACGGGAGTAGTGGCAATAAGATACTGAAACTGAAAACTGTCTCTAATTTGGGAACCGTTAATGCTAGAGACCTATTCTTTTTTGCATTTTGTAGAGCATGTCAAGCCCAACACTGGAAGTGGTCTCTGTTTTTCTGATTTCCATACAATTTACAAGTTATGCTGTATCAAAAAGTACATTGTGGTGGTGAAAGCAAAATGTGCAATACGGTAATATGTAATACATTTTGAAGCTCTGGAAAATATAACATAAAGCTTGGCGAGGCAGACAACCTCTGGTCTAAAATGACATTTTTTCATGAAATTTGAACATCTGAAACTTCTGAGCACCTCCCATTTCAAGAATTTCAACCAAAATGACCTTTTCTTTATTTCAATTAATTTTTTTTTTGTAGGAAATTTATGGCACATTATTGTAACTCCAAAATTGTAACATTTAGTCCCTTATATCTCCAAAACTGGCAGAGATAGGTCCATAGTTACTATTGAAGTTGAATAGGAAGTCATATATTGGCAATCTAACTGTGATAAAATTGACTTACGACCTACTTTTCACCATAAACTGAACTTTGCAACTTTTTTAATGTTCATACTTTGAAAACTGGCAAAGATACACCCATAGTTACTATTTAAATTGAATAGGAAGTCATTAAAGGCAATTTAACTGTGACCTTAAAATTGACCTTCGACCTACTTTTCACAATGAACTGAACTTTGCAACTTTTTTAATGTTTATACCTTCAAAACTGGCAAAGATACACCCATAGTTACTAAATTGAATAGGAAGTCATTAGAGGCAATTTAACTGTGACCTTAAAATTGACTTTTGACCTACTTTTCACCATGAACTGAACTTTGCAAATTTTCGTTCCCTTTTATCTCCAAAACTAACAGAGATAGGTCTATAGTTACTATTGAAGTTGAATAGGAAGTTATATACTGGCAATCTAAGTGTGACCTTGAAATTGACGTTTGGCCTACTTCTCATCATGAATTGAACTTTCAAATTTTCGTTCACTTTTATCTCCAAAACTGGCAGAGATAGGTCCATAGTTACTATTGAACTTGAATAGGAGGTCATATACTGGGAATCCAATTGTGACCTTGAAATTGACCTTTGACCTTCTTTTAATCATGAACTGAACTTTGCTTATTTCCTTCCCTTTTAACTCCAAAACTGGCAGAGATAGGTCCATAGATACTTTTGAAGTTGAATAGGAAGTCATATGCTGGTAATGTTACTGTTACCTTGAAATTGTCCTTTGACCTTTTTTTTTCATGATAAACTGCACTTTCCAAATTTTCTGATCTTTATATCTCCAAAACTGGCTAAGATATGCAAATAGTTACTATTAAACTTGAATAGGAAGCCATACACTGGCAATCTAACTGTGACCCTGAAATTAACCTCTGACCTAATTTTCAGCATGAACTGATCTTTGTAAATTTTCTATACCTTTTATCTCAAAAACCTGCAAAGATAAACCCCTGGCAATCTAACTTTGACCTTGAAATTGACCTTTGACCTACTTTTTTTATGATTAACTGCTTTTTGCATGTTTTCTGGCCTTTAAATCTCCAAAGTTGGCAAAGAAATGCCCATGTTTATTATTGAACTTGAATAGAAATTCATATACTGTGATATTGAAATTGACCTTTGACCTACTTTTTCACCATGAACTGAGCTTTGCACATTTTCTTGCCTCTCATATCTTCAAAACTAGCAAAGATGTGCCCCATTTTGCCCCTTTTTTTTCTCTTTTGTCAGCATATATGCAACACTGACAACATATTTCAAGGAAAACCAATAGGCCTATTTTGTCTAGAGAATCAGGAGTCATCAATGTTAGGAAAATGCAGGTCAATTTGAAAATCTGCTTATTGTACCATTTTTTACTATATTTTTTTGCATATTTTGAGAACTCTTGTTGATCGCATTTTATAGAGCTTGTCAAGCACAAGACTGGTGGTGGTGTCCCTTTTTTGGGGGGGTTTCCATACCATTGCGCTTACTCCAGCTGGTGGTACAATATCCGGAGGCGGTATCGCCTCTCTGATCCTCTAGTTTATTGGTCATATTGTAAGCAACTTCACATTTTTCTTATTTTAGATAGATATTAACCATATTTCAAAACTTAATCATATTTATTTATTTTTATATTTCAGACTGCTGGAACATGGATTTAAAGACTTTGTTCGAGTTGGAAGTGCTCCTGAAATTTCTAAACGAGTGTTGCCATACAGGTGTGTGACTTTTGGGCAATTTGATGCTTTTCAACCACAAGATTGGGACAGCTTTGTAGCTAAAACAAACATCAATAAAAACTTGAATGTGTATTGAACTATACCTGTCACTGTAATTGTACCACCAGCGTTAGCGCTGGCGGTACACATGGTTTTAGTCCCGTCCGGATTGTTCTGCCGGCTCCGCCGGACGGCTACCGTTACCGCTTCTCCTCCTAGACGGTAAGGGCCCCCGTACCCATCTCTTGGATTTAGGTCACCTATAATCTCAACTCGTTCCACGTAAAATTTGGGCTTTGTTGGTATTGGGGTCTAGGTTTGGCACTCATTGCAATGCACCCTTGTCCAAAATTGGCAAAATTAAATGCTAATTACCTACCATACCGAAAGAATTATGGGAAAAATTTCTATAGACGGCCGATCAAAAGTCATATGTGGAGATTTCAAATATGCCCTTGGATTTGACCTTTGACCTTTATTTGAAGGTCAAACGGGCTAAAATTTTCAAAAAAAAAGGGAACTTTTTGCAAAAAAAAAAATGTGCGCTGACATTCAAAAACTACACAGACCTAACCTATCATATTACTGGCAGGTGTTACCCTTCAGGTCATCTTTCATCTCCGTGAGTTTGGGGTCAATCGGTGCATTTTCATGGGAACAGCGGCCATTAGATGCTGAAAACTCTCTCTAATTCTGGAACCGTTAATGCTGGAGACCTCTTGTTTATTGCATTTGATAGAGCATGTCAAGCCCAACAGAGTATGGTGTCCGTTTTTTTGTTTTCCATACAGTTTACATGTTATGCTGTATCAAAAAGTACATTGTGTTGTTGAAAGTAAAATGTGCAATATGGTAATATGCAAAAATATTTGAATGTCTGGAAAAGATAACATAAGGCTTGGCGAGGCAGACAACATCTGGTCAAAAATGACATTATTTCATGACATTTGGAACTTCTGAGCACCTCCCATTTCAAGAATTTCAACCAAAATGACCTTTTCTTTATTTCAATTAATTTCTTCTGTAGGAAATTTATGGCAAATTATTGTAACTCAGAAATTGTAGCATTTAGACCCTTTGGGTCCGTTCACATGAAAAATCTAAAAATTTAAAAATCTATTGGGGGTATCTTGTGATCACGGTCTGTGCCCTGAATAACCCACGGCGTAATAACTGGCAGCGCGAGCCAGTCACTTCCAAAGCTGTAATTAATTCTCGGCTGTGCTCGTAGGAGATTCTGACACCTTGATGCATGAACTGAACTTTGCAATATTTAAGTCTCTTATATCTCCAAAACTAGCAGAGATAGGATAGGAGATTTTTTTTTTTTTTTTTTTTAACTTGTATAGAAAGTCATATACTGGCAATCTAAGTATGACCTTTAAATTGACCTTTGACCTACTTTTCACCATGAACTGAACTTTGCAAATTTTTCTTCCCTTTAATCTCAAAAACTGGCAGAGATACACCTATAGTTACTATTGAACTTGAATAGGAAGTCATATATTGGCAATCTAACTGTGACCCTAAAATTGACCTTTGATCTTGTTTTCACCATGAACTGAAACTGGCAGAGATACGCCCAAAGTTACTGTTGAACTTGAATAGGAAGTCATACACTGGCTATCTAACTGTGACTGTGAAATTGACCTTTGACCTACTTTTTATGATGAACTGCACTTTGCATGTTTTCTGGCCTTTAAATCTCCAACTTGGCAAAGAAATGCCCATGGTTACTATTGAACTTGAATAGGAAGTCATATACTGTGACATTTTAATTGACCTTTGACCTACTTTTTCACCATGAACTGAACTTTGCATATTTTCTTGCCTCTCATATCTTCAAAACTAGCAGAGATGTGCCCGTTGTTGCCTCTAGGTTTTCTTTTTTCAGCATATATGGACCACTGAGAACACATTGTCACCTGTTGTGCATGATTTAAATTCAGTATTGACTGACTGTGCTATTATAAACATTATTACCTCTGCCAAGGAGGTTATGTTTTCCCCCTGTTTGTCATCAACATAACTCAACAAGTTATGGACTGATTTTGATGAAATTTTTAGGAACTGTCAGAAGTGGGCCAAGGAAGAGATGCTTAGTTTTTGGTGGTGATCTGGATCAATAATCAAATATCAGTCATCAACATAGCTCAAAAAGCTATGGACCGATTTTGATGAAATTTTCAGGGTAGGTCAGAAATGGGTTAACTTAGAAGTGATTAGTTTTTGGTGGTGATCTGGATCAATAATCAATAATGAAAAATCAATCATCAACATAACTCAAAAAGTTATGGACCGATTTTATTGAAATTTTCAGGGTAGGTTAGAAATGGGATTTACTTAGAAGTGATTAGTTTTTGGTGGTGATCTGAATCAATAATCAATAATAACCAAAAATTGCTGCCTTGTTTCTGTTGGAAGACCATTAAAATGGAGGATGGATCAACATAGATTCTTTGGAATACTGTCAGAAAATATCTCTGGATCTGCTCCTGTTATTGACCATGTTACCTGTTGTGCATGATTAAAATTCAGTGTTGACTGACGGTGCTATTATAAGTATTATTTGTTATTGCATCAAAATTGACAAAATGACCTATTTTGCATCTTTATTTTCTGTTTTTTGTCTGTACATTTGACAGCTTTGCTGCCTTGTTCCATTTTCCTTCCAATGCATTTCACTGATGCCCAAAATGTCCAATCCATAAATCTCTGCCTGCTAGATGACTTGAGCCAAGTTTCCACACTGATACAGTGTACGTCACCCTGAGCTTCAGAGCTAACTTGACACTAACCTATTCACTGTAGCCTATCTCCATCGTGTCAAGTAACCTCTGACGAAAATAGTTTGACCTAGTTTATATAAGCCAATCGAATCCATGTTTCAAAATTTTTCACCAAAGTTTGGTGAAAACGCTGATTGGTTGATCGTCAATCGGCAATCCTCGGCTGATTCCGCAAGCTCCATACTAACAACATAGTTATTGTCGAGTGCGGAGACATCCGAGTAGTTCCGAGTGGTTCCGAGTGCATAACCGTACACAAAGAAAGCATGGAGTATATCGGAATTGAAACCAGAGCAGTATGATGCCCTGCATCATTATCTACTGAGAGACGATGTTATTTGCGTGCTGCCCACAGGTTACGGCAAGACCCTGATATTCAGCCTTATCTTTGATTGGTCCGGATTTGAACAAAGCGCGCTTTGACTCGTTCGCGTTCATTGGCTAGATCGTTTAATGAGTCATTGAGTGCGGGCTTTTAAATTTGATTGGCGGGCGGCGGAGGCAATCGAATCTGGTCAGAGGTTACTTGACACGATGGAGATAGGCTACAGTGAAAAGGTTAGTGTCAAGTTAGCTCTGAAGCTCAGGGTGCCTACGAGTGACTACGTAAATTAATGTGTTAAGTTATCTCTTGATTCTTTGCAAAATATGAGTAAATCGGAATTGAAACCATAGGGTCTAGCAGTTTGAGGCCCTGCATCATTATCTACTGAGAGACGATGTAATTTGCGTGCTGCCCACAGGTTACGGCAAGTCCCTGATATTCAGCCTTATCTTTGATTGGTCCGGATTTGAACAAAGCGCGCTTTGACTCGTTCGCGTTCATTGGCTAGATCGTTTAATGAGTCATTGAGTGCGGGCTTTTAAATTTGATTGGCGGGCGGCGGAGGCAATCGAATCTGGTCAGAGGTTACTTGACACGATGGAGATAGGCTACAGTGAAAAGGTTAGTGTCAAGTTAGCTCTGAAGCTCAGGGTGGTGTACGTACATTCCAGGTTCCAATTTTGGTCAAGGTTTTGACACTGAGAATCTGACTCGTCAGGCCACGAACTTCCTTTCAGCTTTGTTCCCTGGCCCTCATACTGCAATCCAAAGTTCCGCTGTCATCTTCCTTGCGCCGGTTATTAGTTGGTGTATTGTTTGCCGTTTCTGTAGCAGTTGAGTGTTTACGGGGTCGGGTTGCTGGCCCGATGCCCAACCCTCCTTTCTCAACCAGGCTTGGGACCAGCTATGGCAGAGTTAAACAGTAATGCCTGTCATGATATGGATATTTTTGTGTATTGTCTCAACTATCACAGTAATGCCTGTCATGATATGGATAATTTTGTTCGTTGTCTTAACTAACACGGTTATGCCTGTGGTAATCTGGACGTTTTTGTGTATTGTCTCAACTAACACAGTTACGCCTGTTGTGATCTTCTTGTGTATTGACTCACTGAACACAAAAATTCTGTGCTTGATCTGAATATTGCAGTGTACGTGCTACTGGTAGAAGGAAGGGAGAGTTAAGGAAGTTGGAACGGATGTTGAAAAGGGCCAAGAAACCTTCAGAGAAACAGTTAGTATTCTAATATAGATCATACTTTTATAATTGTAATATTTTTATATCCTGAATAAGTGTTATAATTTTTTATACTTTAATAAGGGAAACAATTTAAGTTGACATTTTTCCAAAAGAAGAAAAGTTTTTAGTTCTTAATGTTTGTTCATTTTATATCATGATGCAATTCATTTTCATATCAGATATCTCAAGGAGGCCATACAGAAACATGGAATAAACAGAAGGGTGATGTCTTTTTGTGTTCAAACTTTAAGCAAATGTTTAAGTGGAATTTTAAAGCAATCCAAGCCAGAATTTTGAATGCATTCTTAGTACATGAATTGCTTCTTGTTTAATTAATCTGAGGAAAATAAAAAATTGTAAAACATTTATTGACATATCAATGGCCTTAATCAAAATCACATAAAGAAAATTCTATTTACCATGCCTTGTCCAACCTCAGTAGTTAGCCATTTTGACACAGTTTGAAAATAATACAGGTCACAGCACAAGAGTCTGCAATATCCAGAAATCAAGTCATGAAAATCTGTTCTTAAATGGATAACAACTTCTTTAGAAGTCCATATTTCACAATAATTGCCATAGGACCACATGACCTCCATAGATGGCTACCCTCTGTAATAATCTCTTAAGTGAAGTGCCCTTCCTGGCTTGGAAGGCTTTAAGTAATTAATTTTAGTCATCTTCTGGAATAAAACCCTCAGAAAAAGGTTACAACTACAAAAGTAGATGCTGTTATGTCTTCAACTATAAACTTATTTTATTTAATTGGTTAGATGTTTTTCATTTTACATGCAGAAATTACTTTTTGCACGGGTTGTTGGCGCTACCTGTGCCACATGTGGTGAATCTTCTTTGATGAAGGGCATGATCTTTCCTGTAAGTTGTTAGCTTCTTTTATTCTGTTTGTTTATACATCATCACCTGATTAATCACTTAATTTTAAACATTTCAAAGTTCTCCAAGAAAAAGTTTTTGATAATGATAGTAACTTCTTGAATGACATGTTAATGTTGCATCTTTAACTTAATATGATTGTATCACCTGGATTTTTTTATGAGTTTGTACTTATATTTTTGTCCAATTCATCATTTATTTGATGATTATGTTATTTAGATATTAATATTGGATGAAGCCAGTCAACTGACAGAGCCAGCTGCACTGATTCCAATGAAGTTTGGTTGTGAAAAATCACTTATGGTTGGAGATACAAAAGTAAGAAGCCTTGACCTTGAATTTTATTGTCAGATAAATTTCAATTTTTTTTTTTTTTTTTTTTTTTTTGTAGACATTGTATTGGCTGTATGAATTCTAAACATTTTTGTATGCATGTGTGTGTGTTATTACCCATCCTGTCCAACTCATCTGTTGTTCACCATGTAACTACCGATATATAAACTATTATTGTTTACTTTAATTTTTTTAGTGGCCCTGTTTGGTGAAAAGGCAGTTTCCTTTTGAAAACTAGAGTGATTTCTTCTACTTGGTGTATATTTGCCAGCTTTCCTGTCTAGTTTCACTTAACATTTGCTGAGAAACTTTCTACAACACTTTTCACCCCTGTAACTTATTGTATTACTGATTCTGAAATAGGAGAAGTGGAAGTAAAATACAACGGGACTAAACGATATTCACATCACACCAGCTCATTTTCACAGAAATGCCAGACTTTTCACTGTAGCAAGTGGACTTTGTAATAGTGGTCAAAAGTACACATTGTCCACACTTTCATCAGACCCCTGTTTCACAAGAATAAAAAAAAAACTGTAATTGAATATGTTAGCTACATAACTTACTCTGGCCAACTATCAGTGTTTCACAAAAAATCTTAAATTCTATAGTTGTCGACTGTGCTCACATGCTTGATAAACTCTTAAAAAATAATGGTTGGAAAAATTTGGAAACTAAAGATATGTTATTTCATCGTGTCTTTTGGCCCGCAAGTGATCATTAACTGACAGTAAAATTGGTAAAAACATAAGCAAAGCATGTTTTTGGACTTCATTGATTACTGTAATAGTTTAACTATGAAACAGTTCATTTTAAGATCAAAATAACATTAAAACATTGGCTTGCCTGTGAAGGCTGCCATCAAACATTTAGTGGTCAAAAAGTGTAAGCAAATGAAGAAAAAGGCCATAAACTCTTATTCACTTTAATTCCTCGTCGAGATTCACCCTTGGTATCGTCCATACTGCTTTCTGGCTCAAACAAATAGCCTTCATTGGGTTCTCTATTCATTATAAAGCAGATAAAATGCTTGTTGTAACTCTGGAGCACGGCTCCTTCCCCTCAATCAACCTAAAATCTTCACACGCTGCCTCTGTTTACATCACTCAATAGCTTACTTGATTGCTGTGCCACCACATGGGCATATCTTGAACTTGATTCGCATCCATAAAAAAACTGTTCCAACTAATAAAATATTAACTTTTTTTTATAATTGATCAATAATGACTTCTGGGCACAAAAATGATAATTTTAGACCTTTGTTTCATCTCAAGATTCCTTTAATGCTTCAGCTACTCCACTTACACAAAATCTTGTGACAGTGTTAAAAATCCCAATTGCCAAGAGAGTTTCTGTATGCTAGCATACATGAGTACATCAATCTTGACCATTTCACTAGTTTGTATGAATATTTCAGTGAACTTGGCTGCTGTTCTATAATACCTCTGTATGTTTTAGCAACTAAACCCCATAATTCAAGGATCAGCAGCCAGCAACGAAAATGGACTAGAACAGACTATGTTTGACAGGCTCATGGCTATGGTAAGCTACACCTATGTATTAAGTAGTCCTAGGGCTTGTCCTCACCAGGAGATTTAACCAATCAATTCTCAAAGCAATTCTTATTTTTTTAGACTAAAAAAATTCTGAAAAGTGAGTAGTTTTCAAGATAAGCACCATTGTGAGTAAGAACTCAAAAATTAGAAACTGTGATTAAATATATTGGAATAAGGATTAAATGTGTTCAAATTTTTGGGAAAAATTACCAAAGCAGCTATTCTTTCTTTCAGGGTCATGAGCTTACAACGCTGCGTACACAGTATAGATGTCATCCAAGGATAAGTGCCATGGCCAGTACCTTGTTCTATGGTGGGTTGTTGAAGGATGGAGTATCTGAAAAAGACAGGGAACCTTTAATGGTAATCTCATATCACTTGGAGGCTGACCTCTCAGTTATGACCACAAAAAACGGAGATAAGACCATGCAGTCACCAAGAGCCTTTAATAGATACCGTTATCTAACAGACTGCTCCTTTTGGAACACATATACAAAGTAGTAATTTACCAGTGGTGATTCTTGCTGGTCAGTGATATACCAGTGCAGTTTTAGCTTCAAAAGGGTATTGATTGCATCCCTTCATGATCTTTTATATTCCTTTCATTATTCTATTTAAATTAATAAGCAAAGTGTGTAAGTACGTGGATCCCTGATAGTAGCCTGTGTTCCATGTACAGTTAAAAAGTTTTTGTTTAAAACTCATGAAGGTGATGTTTCCAAAATGTCTGCTTTCAAAATTTTGATTAGTGCATGCAATATTATACAATAGCTGTTTTTCATTGTTTTGTCTAAATACAGTATTTTTTCACATGATCAAAAGTGATTTTTTTCCCAAATATTTTCAGAATGCTCAACTAATAACTATCTTCAGCATTTCAGAAATGTTTAATTTGTTATTATTAATCTGGATTATAATGTATTGTGTCTAAAATTGTGTATGTATTCCAGAAATCCTGTCCACCTCTGTGCTTCATTGATGTCTCGAAAGGTCAGGAAGCTTGGAACAGACTGGGCAGCATTTATAACAAGGAGGAGGCGGCCTTTGTTGCATCTCTTCTTAAGAAGCTGCTGTCTGAGGGCTTGAAGCCAGCACAAATTGGGGTTATTACACCTTTCAGGTCTCAGGTTGCTAAAATTAATAAGGAGATTTTGTTGGCTAGCAGGTAAGGGAGGAGCATATTGGTATTGAAATGACAGTCATATGTTATACATGTAATAAATATATCTTCACAAGCAAAATCTGTACTTTTTGTTAGTGATAAACATTTTCATGTATGGCCTCTGTTCCCCATTTATACTCTCACCCTAATACAAATAATGTTAAGAAAATTTCTTAATGTTGTATCAAAATTCAATTCAAAATCACAATTTCAGGTTTTTGTAATAAAGAGATGTAAAATGTTCTTGACCAGGCGGGACACACTCTATGTTTCAGTGTTAATGAGCCCAGTAAAATCAGTGCTGTCCAGATTTCCACAGTGGATGCTTTTCAAGGAGGAGAGAAGGATGTCATCATTCTATCCTTTGTGAAAACTAACAACACAGCATTCATTGATTGCAAAAAGTAAGTCACTATTAGCTACTATGATACCAAAAATACCTATGGAGGATAGGCACTGTCAACTCCGCAGTTGTAATATAGAATATTTCTATTCGAATGCCCTACTCTGTTTCTGTTGCTGTTTCCAGGAGAACCAATGTTGCCTTGACCAGAGCTAAGCACCATCTGCTGCTTGTAGGACAAAAGCAGAATCTGGAAAGAAACCCAATGTTTAAGGAGGTCATCTTTTATTGTGGAAGTAAGCATGCATGTGTGGTGCTTAATGCAGAGAGAGGGTATTGGCAATATTAGTAATTAAATTTCTTCCAAAAATAAAGTCATTCAGAAGTAGTATAACTATGCTGGTAAAGTGCCAAATATGTCCAACATATGTAATGCTTTTTGGTTTACATTTCATGAAAGGGGTTGAGCTCCCAAGACGGAGGTACAGTAGGTTGAGTAGATTAGTGGCATGTCTCTTTAAAACAAAGTATGCTTTAAGTAATGTGTGCATAGAGTAACTACATATCTTGGTCTAATGCTCCCATAATATAGTACAGCTGCTGACGGAGTTTACTCAGCCCCAATTTGGTGAGTCCTTGAAGGCATTCTAAAACTGGGCATTAGTATAAACTACTGGTAAGCACCAGTGCTATATTTTATGGGCACCTATAAGAGAAAGAAAGTCAAGATATGTAGTAACTCCATGCATATATTATTTTTAGTGCAAAAGAGACAAAATGACAAAGATATTAATCGATTATCAATCTACTTACATATTTCTGCCTTAGAAGCTTAACCCCCTTGTTCAGATCGATGACATAATATAATTATTTGATGTTAACCTCAGGTGATGTTGTAAATGCCTCACAATTTATGAGAACATTTCAACAACAAAAGACATCAGAGGCAGAGAAATCTCCATCACAGAAACAAGGCTTCTCATCTTGTGGTATGCAGCAAAGCGGACATACTGACAGTAGCAAAAGTCTTATCTTGAAAGCAGAACAACAGTCACCATCAAATGTTTACAGTGAAAATATCACAGACAAAGGGCCCCAAGGTAAAGGAAAGCCTTCTGGAAAAAATTGTACAAAATAACTCGATATCTAAGCCCTTGGACAGGGAAAAACAGGAAATGGAAATGAATGCATGTTAAATTCTGAGAAAAAAAATAAGAAAAATAGATAGTATATGCAGTGTATTTTGTTCTTTCTTATTTTTAGGGACATTTTTGCCAGTTGTCCAAGCCTGGTGTGACACTCACAGTGTGAGTATGAATTTGCAAAGCAAATATTGAAGGGTGGGTGTGGCTATATTTGAAGATCTGGTATGCATCCTCCCAAATACTCCATCACAACTAATATTTGAGCCTTTTTTGTCTTGTACCCCTAATTCCATTCTATTCTCACAGAAAGAATCATTTGAAAGGTACAGTATTTCTTCTCTTCTCAGTATATACACCATTTTTCTTGTTATTATGCTAAACATTAAATTTTTCTTTTTCAGCCTGGTGATGGAGCATTTAAAGAGCCACCTTGCCATGTTCCCATGAGGTCACTTACAAGGCCCCGTATAATAGATGAGAACATATTAAGTGACAGTGACACAGAATCCTCAGACAATGAAGACCTACCAGCATTTTGAGACATTTGTTAACTGTCCGTATTGGTACCAATACCAAGGTGGTCAGCACTGAGGAATGTGAATTTGAAGTGAGGGAAAAGGCCGTGGATTTCAGCCTTTTGTTCTTTGTTTATCTTGTGATTTATTAAATTCATCAACAACGTACCAGCCAATGAGCATCATCTTTCTTAGGATGAAAGATTCATTTTGTGTGACAATACCAACTTCAGGAGCCGATTTCTCAGTATAGGCTTAAAGTGTGCAGGTGGTTCACTTAAAGCAGCAAACAAGTAACAATGACCAATTTACATTGCCAGTAGCATCGGGAAACCAGATTCAACACACAACTTAGTTTTTGTCACATGACCTAGATATCATTTTAGGTCATGGTCTTGACATTGATTTAGCCCATGGCCTTGACCTCCACATTCTATTTAACTGCACTGATCCAGTTTGGAACCACAGGAACTGGGTATGCAATCTTACTACTTGCTTGATCTGTCTGCTCAACATGTCACACAATAGCCTCACTGGGACGCAGGTGCACCACATAGCACTTTGACATAAAATTTTGTTTCTAGAAATTGGTAAAGATGGTTTGTTTACACAACAGACTTTGTGCTTCAAAGAAAGGAAAAATTAACGCTTTTATTTCTAATCAAAATTCCTCAATAACACTTACTGTGATTAAAAACTATATGCACATACATACCATTATTTATAAATAAGAGACATACTGTGCTGATAATTTACCAAAACTGTTTACATGTTGATTATGAATCGTTTGTCTAAAGTAAGATTGACTTCTCTTAATTATATACTGCTTTCTTACTGTGTTGCATATTGATAGTTAAGTTAAAGGTAGACTTAAGTAAAATTGCATGATGTACAAGTAGAACTAATTTACAAAACGCAGGTATTTTTGCCATAGCCAATTATTTTTTAAGTTTGTTATCTGTTTGTTAAAGTAATAAATTGTTTAAAAGCACCCAATTATTTGCACTTGTCTGAGACTTTTAGAGACCATTCCCAGAGATATCATACTTACCTTGGATTGATCTATCTCCATGACTTAAGTGGCTTAAATGTCTGTCACACCTACTAAAGCTGTTTGGGGGTAATTAACTACTAACTTGAATAAGTTGTCCGTATTCTATATAGCTGGCAGTTGCCCCCAGAAAAATAAGTCTCTTTGGTGAACCCTATAAAGTTTTAACCTTTCCTTCACTCCAATTATTATTTATATCATTTATTTGTTAAGTTTTCCAAAGTCGTGAGGTAGACCTATAATAAAATAATAATTGAAGATTTCTTAAACACAAATAGAGAATAGGGGGAAATTCTTTTAAAATAAGAGAAACATCGATAATTGTCAAACTTATTGGTCACCAATGGTGTGGCATTCAATGTACCATAGTGTCATGTTTAATACATATGTAGCCAGCTTGGAATGCTGTTAATTTATTATATTATTCATTTCAAAGAAGAGGTCAAATAACATTGACTAGGATATACCATTATTACATATCTCAAATTTGCACTCGCAACTTGCTATCATGTAACACATATTATCAATGATAAATAGGAATAACAAATAAGAAACCAAATTTTGAGAACTCGTGGAAAGTATTAATTATTTGTGGCCTGTAAGGTAGTCCGCATACATCATGTATCTCAGTCTTCAACCTGGTTTTCAGTTGGGCAGATTTTTTAAATTCCCTCTCAGACAATAAATTGAAAGAAAACAAGTCAGTTAAAGTTGATGAACAGACAACTTTTAATGATGTAAACAAGGAAGAGTGACAAAATGATACAACAATACACAGGTTTTGGGCCCTAACATTCATCTCCAAACTTTTACTGCAAAAGCAGGACCAAAATCATAAAAAGTATTAAAACAAAGCTACCCTTGGTCGCCTCCCCCTATCTGAAGAGCACCTAAAACCATCTGTAAAGTAAATAATTCCATGTACAGTGCCAAAATTTAATGACAATAATAACAAAACACTGCCTGGCAAATAAATTCAAAATATGGTTCGTAATGTTAAAAGACAGCACTACAAGGTAGCTTATTTCTCACCCTGAAAACCATTCTTAAAACTGTACTTACTAATTTTCAACGGAAGATTTTCAGTAAGGAAAAAATTTGTATTTGCAGGAGGCCACCCCATTATTTCGGGCTATATGAATGACGAACAAAATGTGTTTTTGCTCCATCCCACCTTGTTTTAAGTAAACCCTAAAAAAATTTATAGTATTGTTCACATGAAACTTGATTCTGTAGGTCTTGTTGTGTCTTTTCATTAAGACAAGGTGTGTGAGGGAGGAGAGCTTTTTTTCTCTAAAGAATAAGAGGAGCTAGGGCCAGTTCTACTAAGTAAATAACTTTTAGACCAAAATTTGGTTTATTTTAGTTCATTAATTTATATTTAAAATAAAATTCTAAAAAAAGTATGATCAAAAACCACGAATTTGTTGCCCTTGTTCTGACATTTATAATGCTTTCCAAAGGAAATCTTGCCTAAATACTTGTAAAAATCACACTGTACACATGAGCAAATTTCAAATGCCATACATAAAATAAAGAAAAATAATGCTTTATTGAGACAGACAATCTGAGTCATGGTAAAATCCTTAAACAATTATTTGACAATAGTCTGAGGAAAAAATACAACTGAATCATACATATATTGTTCAGTTTAATCACTTAACAAAAATCAATAGAAAATAAAATAATGTTTTATAACAATCTATTAGACTTTGAAAAGCCCATTTTAAAATCAAATAAAGTTAAATGGATAGTTCAGGAAATTTTCAAGTAAAAAACTCAAAATCATTGAAGAAAAAAAGGAAAAGGGTGTGATAATTGCACTAGTCTTATGAAACTGTGACAAAGTTGACAGGGCAACAAAGATATTGCGTCATTTTGCAGCAACACTAACATTAACCCTAACACTACTAACTGTCATGGATTTAATGTCATAAAGTAATACAAAGCATGCTGAATGATATTCATAAAATATTGATACCTACTTTTTTGGGCTTAAGTTAACACTTTCGTTTCTATCTCACCTGGATGTGATGACTGCTTGATCACAAAGTATGGATATAATTTTCATGAATATTCCTCAATGCAACTATTTACAGGTCCAACGAAAGTACTTTCCCAACTATAAAGTAGCTCTACAAAGTACAAACAGGTATTGGACCAATTGTTGATACAAAAATTAAACCATTTATGGGGAATGAACAGACTCTGTCCATACACGTACCATATATGTATATAATAACATGATTATGAACATGATTGCACGGCTTGTTTTAGCACCACTGGGCAATATCAATTGATGGGGTAAACTAAGGGCTGGTTTTGATAAAGAACTTTTCACTGAATTTATTAGATCTTTTTTTGGTCTACTTTAATTTTTTCAAATAGGTATAATATTTCATCTTAAAATAGGGCTATAAGCAATTTATTGTGGCCAAAAACTTTGGTTTGAAAGTTAAATCCAATGAGTTGTCCAAAGTTCTTTTGTAAAATGGGCCCTAGGAGTACCAATGATATTATAAACATATTTATAAGTTAACTATATATATATATGAAATAAAATAAATAAAACAACAGACACACTTAAAGCTATAACCTATGTTGTAAATAATGATATAAATTGACTGTTGGTAGAAATAATATTCTGACCATGTGTAGAAAAAATAATCCTATCCCATCATTCACTAAATATTGGATTTAAGTTATCATAAATGCACATCCATAGCAAAGAGACATCTTCAAGCATATATAGTAATTAACTACCCACTACCTTACACCAAGAACCATAGCCGTGTCATGAGAAGCATGACCTTCAATTTGGAATCATTAACAATAAATACTTTACATGAAAAATAAATAAATATACAATACTGGCCTTATTTTCTTTCAGCCAGCAGTCATTTATATGATCAGATATGAGCTCTGTTGTTGTTCTTTATTGTTCTATTTAAAGAACCAAGCGAGCAACCCTGCTAGGTTAAAGTCTCTTTATGAAAACTTTATAATTATTTGACCACAGAGCATCTCCTTTCGACTTAGACTTGACAAAAAATGACTCTAATGATAAAGAGTTCACTTTTGATGCAGGTCTCAGAAAAACACTAATAATCACTGAGCATTTCCACCACAAATTAAGTCTTTTTTCTTCTTTTTACATCCTTTGTCATCTCAGACACAAAGCACAGTTTCGTGTAAACAATTTCATATTTTTTTAGTCATTCCTTGTAGTCAACCATAGGTATTTTCCACTTCTGAAAACCAATCCAACCTTGTTGGTGTGTAAAAGTTCTTTCATGGTGTAGAAATGGTGTAGAAATTACTGGTATTAAACCAATGTCTGGTGTGTAAAAGCTTCAGACAGCTTATTGTTGGTGTACTGAGGTACAATGTAGATCAAAATAAACTATTCAAAACAATGCCTTCAATTTGGAAGTTTTCCCCTTGCCTTTTGCATATCCAGAATGTCCCAAACAACTGTTCCTTGTGAATCAAACAAGCAGGTATACAAATCACCAAGTTGACTGACATACTTTTGGCTGTATGTTTGCTCCACTGGTTCATCACAGTTAAATATTCAGGTTTGGAATTTAAAGAAATGAGTATAGTACATGTAGGTAGGTATAAGTATAAGAACCTTAAATTAAAAAAAAAATCCAGCAGAACTTACCACAAGTCCCATTGGTTTTATTAAGACAATGTTCATTGCTTTTACATGCTGTGTTTCACTGACGTCACTGCTTCAAATACATGAACACAAGATTGATTGTTTGACCACATGCTAACTACTCTTCATGTTATCTTATTCAAAAAATCCCTGTGAACAGTCTTGGTGACCAACTGTTTTCAGACCTCGGTGTCTCTTTGCATGTGCAATGTGTCCATCTGATCCAGAATAAAAGTAATGGTGTGCTGGCGTATCAGTCCTATGTGGGACTTGAGAGTTGTTATTTGATCACTCTGGTTTTCCAGTTTCGCTTTTAAGGATTTGTTCTCTGCCAGGAGCTTGTCTCTGGTCTGGATAGAGAAAAAGACTTCAGGCAATAAATTCATCTATCTGTTCACAATAATTGTGAAACTATAGGAATTATTGACATATAATAAGAATATCCTTAGGCATAAAATTTGCTTGAGTACAAGTGCTAATGTTAAAAACATGTTACAGAGATTTTCTGCAACTTTATATACTGACTGTTTTGAACCTTCCCTATCAAGATTTTATGCAAACCTCCTAACTATCACATTTTTGTTTTACAAAAATTGAACCAAACACATTTCAAAGATACAGTTTAAAAGGTGCTTTCACTGATGTTATTGGGCATAGTGACATTTCCTGAATGGGGGGGATATAGAAAAAAAGAAGCTCTGTCTTTCCATAAGGTTTCATTGTCAAGAACAGAAAAGAACCAAAATATATTTCCTTCTCATGTGTCCCTTAACTTTTTTCAATGATCTCACAATTAAAATGGCTAGGGAACATCTGTAATAGTAACACAAACAAGATGAATTTATTTATCACAATAATTGGTACAGAAAAAAATCTTTGTTATGCATATATATATATATATATATATATATATATATATATATATATATATATATATTTTTTTTTTTTTTTTTTTTGATAAATGCACTAAAAAATTAAAACTTCTTGCTATGAGCATGGATTTATAAATTTACATTAAACATGTTTCTTTAATGATTTATTAAATGTTGGATATGCACATTATAATGTAAATAACTTTAAACTATATTTACAGAGAATAAAGCCATCAATTTTAATGCTGTTGACATGATGCCAAGAAACCAAAAAAAAAATAACATAAGTGAATTAGATTTCTAAAAATTTTCTTGGAGCACCAATTAACCTTATTTCATAATGTTCCATTTGTCATGAAAAACAAACCTTATTTCATAATGTTCCATTTGTCATGAAAAACAATCTCTGTAACCTAAAACCAACTAAAGAACTTCACTCTCATTTTTTTAGGCATAGTGAGGTCAAGGAAAATATTCAACTTGTACAATTATTCAGTTATGGACCAGATGTATTATTATGCTACCGGTACATCCAAATCAGTCACAGACCATTCAAACTCACCTCCTCTGCTTCAACCAGTCTTTCATACAGGGATGTTGGATCCTCGTAAAACTCTTCATTATTGATACCATTCACTTCTTCCATGCTATTCTTTGGGCTCAGGTCTGCACATTCCTCTGTCTGAGTGGACTGGTGCTTGGCGCGCCACCGGTGGGACATCTTTCGCTTGGAAGTAGTGGTGAGATCATAGGCTTTTGGACCTGCCAATAATGGGGCAGTGCAATAAGTTTATTAACGTGGTGTCCATAGTTTGGATCACAATTACAATTTGATCACCTCTAGCTTTAAAAGCACTCTTGAAATACAAGGTGTTAGATATGATGAAATGCAATAGATGACTCAGCTGCACTGATGGAGAAATTACGTAAGTCGATAAAATTCCATCAGAGGACAAGGTTATCAAAGTCAATGTACTGTTTATTTGGACCTACTACCAATACCACAACTTAATAGTAGACTACTGACAATAGTAGACTATGGTAGTGACAGAGTCCATTATCAATACAAACTGCTTAATCTACTTTCACAACATACTATATGTACATTATAGTAATACAGATAACTGTCAAGAGTGTCCCTAATTGAATTACCCATATTTCATGGTGTACTTAGCACTCTGTACATCACTATAATCTAATAGTAAACTGTGTCCCAAATTGAATCACCAATATCTAGCATATTCCCCAGCTTGTGAAAATTAGCAGTGCTCGTGAAAGACTTACTGCTCGTTCCGTGGCCATTTCCACTGCTGAGAGAGCTGCTTCGACTACTGCTCCCCATGTGCTGCTTGCCTCTACACTCCATCACAACCAAGTCTTTACAGTGTTTGTGGGCATTGATACCGCAATCTATAAATAAAATTTTTAATCTATTGAGCTCTTTCCATCTATTAATCAATAAAAATGGCATTGCAAAAAAAAAAAAAAAAAGCAAATCTTTTTTAAAGGGACTAAAGATGTTTTTACGTAGGAGGCATGATGCTTGCACCATTCATCAACACATTTAGTATCTTTGAAAAAATATTTACTTTTTTTACCATCTTTCCATAATAAAATAAAAGGCAATGAAAAACCTACTTCACCAAAACAATTTGTTGGGTAGCAAAGAGGCCCTGGCCTGTGCAACTAAGCAGTTTGATCAGCAAATAGATAGATAATACAGATACTAAACCACATTTTCTGATTAATATTCAACATACATTTTAGCCCGACAAAGCTTTATAAATCAGGCCTTCCCACAGTTAAATAGTACACAATAATTCTTAATATAACCTAATCATGATCACTCTATCAAATTTTTGGCCTAAATGTAAAATTTTGATGAAATAAAACAATAACTAAATGTTCTGCATTCAAAAATGCTTCTTTAGTCAAGGTTACACATATTTATCATTTAGCAAAAACCAGTGCATTATTACAAGATTAGTACGTTAATTATATTAACTATTTATGTTAACAGATTGCTTACCTTTACACTTCCAACCTTGCTTTATTAGACCCCACAACTGTAAAATAAGATTATTGAAATTAAATAATGCAGTCTGTCAGCAGTCTTATCCAGATTTTCACTTGGCCATAATTGCTCTCAAGGTGTTAGTATGCTAAAATTCTAGTCCCAAAATTGACTTAGGACTTTCTGTGAAATAGGTTCTAATTTGACTTTTTGTGGTCTACGTAAACCTCCAATGCAAATATCAATAATACCATGGTTATCAGCACATGACAAGATAAACTTCAAATCCACAAATTTTTTCCTGACAAGAATAAGTGAAAACTCCTAAATGATTGAAAACATATCTAGCTTAATAAATTAAATATTGAATATATTTCTTAAATATAACCAGCATCTACATGGAATCATTACTATATAGAAAATACTTAATGACAATATACTTTGACAACTTTTTTGAAGGAAATCAAAAGAAATTCAATTTCACAAAAATTAACAATTAATATAATCCCTGACAAACAACAAACAAACAAAGAAATACAACTTGTATCTATTGGTATGAACTTTTCATAACTGCACCTCAAGCATATTAATCTATAACAAAAATTCTTACCACTGTCAAGCACTGAAATCAAAATCCCAAACTTAAGTAAACCACTATGCCTACACCTATTCATCATTTTCTCTTCAACCTACCTCAGTCAAGCCTTGTTACAATATTCTGAATTTTTTTTTTAAATCCAATTCTCTTTTCTTTTACATCATAAACTTCGCATTACCTGGCATGCCAGAGAACTGGCCATATCGTCTATTCCTCTCTTCTGTTAATCTCGAAGGTACCCTTTTAGTACTTGTATCATGTATTCATGCCAGCACTGTACTGGTCAATGATCACAGCCCTGAGCTACTTTAACAATGCATCTAAGATACAATTCACATAGGCCAGCATTTACAGCATATGTGTTTCAGTTTTAAGCATCTGTCACAAAGCTCATTTTTCCAGGCTCTCTGTTTGCTATAACAACTGATTGCAATCTGTCTCAGGTTGACTACTTTGCCACATGCTATGGAATCTGTGATGAGTACATATAAGATTCATCAACTCCTTCACGGTTTAAACGTAGATGCATGGTTAAACTAATTTATAGAACTTGATTGAGCCATGTGTGTGGGACTTAACATACAGCGACCAATAACCTCCAGTCCTCTTGAAAAGTATGTAACCAACCAGTACAGATGTGGTATGCTCCAGGAAGGATTATATCACATACCTAATCAGAACTCCAGTGCACCTTGATATCTGCTTAAAATATTGACTATTTTTACCAGGCACTTATAACAAGACTGTCAGATTATAAACTACAGCAAAATGAAGTGAAGGCGACCACAAGTATATAATATGTTATGATGGTATTTTGGCCTACTTTACACAGAAAAAGCATTTGTAGTGACTGGATTTTTTCTTTACACAGAAAAAATAACACATCTAGTGGCTGTTGTTGTCTGAGTGTATTCTAATTGCCATCAGTCCAGAGACCGTGAATATTATTCTGGTAATCAGCATCCAAGTTAGCAAGGTCAAAAATTTAAGAAAAGTGAGTGCCAGTTATTAGGCTTCATATGTGCACATATATACACGCACCCTCATGATTGCCTGCATACAAGAAGGAAAATGCATGCACACACACACACACCCACACACACATACACACACACACACACACACAGGCGTGGAGACATACTCACCAAACCTGTGCAGTGTACACAGTATGTTGGCTTGAAGTAGGTTGTTTCATGGAAGGCATGCTTAAAACTGTTCCGTAGGGCATGGCAGTTGGCACGGACAAAGTAGGTTTTCATCTCAGCCTTACTGATCATTCCATCTCTAAAAAATACAGCAAAGATATTATTTTTTTTTTCTGTGTACTTCTTCTATATCACAGTCTTCTGTTTCAAAAAGAGCTAGTCTCAATAGAAATGCATTATGAACTTACAAGTTTTACATACCTTTTCAATCTCGAGAATGAAAATTGTTGCCCTTAATAAGCTCAAAAATAGCTTTTCCAAGAATTCATAAACAATGCTTTTAAGATTGTGATCAAAACAATAACAAAAAACGATTTTTCAAAAGAACAGTGCTAGATTCAAACAGTGTCTTTAGTTATATATTATCTAAACTACAGTTTTGCATTTAAGTTCTGTTCAAAATTGAAGTTCTGTTCAAAATATGATAAAAACTAAGCTAATAGTTTGACCTTTTGGGTGATTTGATTGTTTGAACCAAAGTAGTTTTTGTCTAAATGGCAATACTTTTTGCTTTGAAAAAAACTTTACATCAAATCAAAAAAATGTTTTTAAAAATTTTAAATTGACAAGAAAAAAGTTAAGTATGATATATAACTAAATCTGAAGGTAATCTGACAACAGAGAAATTACCTTTGGTGCAATCTTTGTTTAGGTTATATATCTAAAACATGTTGATTGTCCAAAACATTTTACAATATTGGCAATTTAAAAAATGTAAAATGGATCTTATAACCCTATTGACAATTCTGCATAAGAATAAAGAGTAAATTTTGAGCAAATAAATCAAATAAAATCATTGGTTCATATATTATTTGGTTGACCTAAAACAGTTTGGGTCTGAACCAGTTTGGGACTTAATGGCAAGATGACCAAAACCACTGCCTGAGCAATGTTGGTGGAGAGTTCAATAACTGCATGAGTAAATGAAGAAGTATTTAACATGCAACCTCAGGCACAATAATCTGCTAGCCAGCTTAATACTGCACTCACTGGTCAGCATCCAAGACACAAAAAGAATCAATAAATGGAAAATTGCCAGCAATATCTTCAAATTCCGCATGTGAAATGAACCCATCTCTGTCCAGGTCGTAGTTTTTGAACACGGCCTCCACCATGTCGTTGACATGTTTGTTGATAAGTACGGGATCGGGAGGACTGATGCCTGCGACCCAGTCTGCGAACACAACTGGTTTGGTTGGAGTCGGGGGCTGGAATCATGAAAAGCATTCCTTATTTGAAAATATTCTTCAGTAAATTTTTTGTTGGTATTAGACACTGTAATTGTAAAATTATGCCCAATTAAAAAAGCTTTTCTGATAAACAATTTCATAATACATAACTACTATTCACACACACACACACACACACACACACACACACACACACACACACACACACACACACACACACACCTCAGTCTATATCACTTTTCTGAACTCTACAAAACAACATATTAATCTTAGCCAAAGTCAATAACTGTATAATGGCATGAAAATATCACTAATCAAATGAAAATTATAAGGCAAAAAATTGTAAGCTGGCAGGTTAAAGCAAAGATCATACATAGTGGTGCCAGCTTCATAAACTACATGTACTTACTGAAGACAGTGAATTTCTTGGTTCCCTGGCAAGAGACAGCTCATATATATCATCATCTGTATAATTCAGATCTAGAGAGCACTGGAATTTCAAAAAGCATGTATCAGAGATGCCAGCAAATTTTTTCCTCAAAGGTTTCCTTTCCATCACACAGTTTGAAGTGCACTGAAGTTTTGCCTACGTACAAAGTTAAATATAATCTAAATTATGTAACTACTGCAGCAGCTGGTCTGATAATGCCAAAAATCATTTCATTTCATTTCAAATTTAAATATGCCATCAGTCAATACCATAGAGAGTTTATGTCAATCTCAGTATGTATGTTTTGAATGCTAAAACATATTTTATTGTCGTACGCCATTGTAGAAGTGATTTCTAACATGATATTATATCGTTTTTGGTCTACAACCGGTCACTTGCTCAAGTATAATAGAAATGTTTATGTCTGACATGCAGTGGGGTCTCTCTGTTCATGAACAGGGGCTCATAAACAAACTAATATTTTTATGCTTTTTGTCATAGAAAAAAATTGAACAATAACATTTCACAATAGTTAATAGAAATCCTGATGGCAACTTGTAAATGGCAATGTTCACCTACCCGGAGCATGTTAGCCAAATCTAAGTTGGTATCAAAAGGCAGTTGTTGTTGCTGCATACTTTGGAGATATGTCAACTCGGAGAAGATGGCCGCCAGCTGAGCCATTTTGCGGAAGTTAATGAGGTTGTCAACTCGGTCTGGGACTGCGGTATTTAGTGAAATGAGATCCTTCAAGTGAACACCCCTGGATTTCAAAGTAAAACATTACCTCTCAGGAAATGAGGATAGTTTCTGAGAAGTGCAGATGAGCTCTTTTTTTTTTTTTTTTTTGTAAATAATGTTACTTGTTGTCAAAAAGATAATACTCTCCAAGTGATAGTTCAGCAAATATCACATTAGTTTATAAATAAGAGGAGGTTCAGAGCCTAAGAAGTTCTATGTAGCATTTGAAATGACACAGCAAGCATTAGACCTCTATAGAGCAAAATCAATTTTCCTTGAGATTTCAATCCCTATTCTCAAATGTATAGCCCTTCACAGAATTAAGAATCATAAACCCTTTTTAAGTTCTGAATTTCTAGTTTTTCAGAAACTTTCTTAATGATAACAGAGACTGGTAATTAGAAATTTAGAGCTCAAAAACAGTTTATTCTATCATGATTTTTTCAACATCTTTGGATATGCTATACCTTTGTGATAAAGGGGAAAGTGCTGTATTTTCCAGGAAAATTAATTTTTTATGATGGTCTTATATACACTGTATGCCTTCAGTGGATATGTACATTGTGAATGTCTATGGAAAAGGACAATAAACATGCTGATATGGAGGAAAATCTTCTTTGGGCATTTAAGATCTAGATAGGAAATACATTTATTTACTCTGTGAGAGAAATAGCTAAAACTTACAATATGGGTATTCTAAATCCTTTACATTGATAAAGGGTTTTCCTGTAGTTACTGAAATTATTACTGGAGGACAGTAAATCTGTGTAGTCTCCTAAAAGCTGAAAGTGGAAAAAATATTAATCAGTGAACTTAAAATTTTTTTAAGTACAGTCTTTCAACATTTTTTTAAATTCAAGCCTCAAGTTTTATAGATCATTTGTTTAATCTAAAAACAATCTAGAATAGTACTCAGCGAGTGCAGGCCTTCACCATGATAGCTCCATTATCATTATTATTCATTATTTCATCAATAAACTAATAAATGGATTACTTCCAAAATCTAATCAATTCCCAGTTAGCCCATTTATGACCTATCCTGAAAAAAAATCATCAAAATCCATCCTTAACTATGAGTTCAACTGATTACTTATGAACAAAGGCAAAGACATAACCTTCTTGGAGGAGATTAAATTATATCTAATATTACAAAATTAATATAAGACAATTTCAAATATTTCCTAATGGTGACCTGCCAAGATGCTGATTTAAAAATATTTGATTTTTTTCTTAAGGTTGAATTTGTGCCCAGTCATTTATCATAAAGTTAAATGTGACTCATTTTGAAAAAAATACAAGCTGAAATGTTTTTTAAGCTTTGTTTGTCTTGCTTGCCTTGGAATAGTGCAAGACACAAGACATGCATATGTGCTAGAAATCTTATATCATTCAGATTAAATCATAAATAATAAAAAAAATTCTTTGCCAGTGTCAATCTAACGGACAAAACATGAAACAATACAAGCAGAAATGAACTTGCTTTTCTACAAAGCCATTCTTATTTTGTCAGCGTCATGCTTCACATTGTAGATGTAAAGCACAAATATTCCCAATCATCCCATTAGTACAACATGCATGACGTACCTTTTGAGTTTCTGGTATCAAGCAAGCGTTGGTCTTGGAGAGCCTTGCCAGAGCACTGTGGGTGAGACCACCTACAACAGCCATTAATGTATTGAAGTTCTGCAGCTCTCTTAATCTCTGAAATAACACAATTATAAAACATGTATAAATAAATAAAATTAGATTAAAAAAGGTAACATTTACATCTGTTTGTCCATGACATTGTACACTTACTAGTTCAGTTTTCTTTCTTTTCTTGCTTCTTTTAAAGATAATGCTTATAGTATAGTTACTCTTTCTAACAAAAATAACATTATATATAACATATATGTCTGGGCTGCAATTTATCCCAAACACACAGACACACAAAGTACTTTTTAATTCATACAAAAACGCAGATGGCACACTGATTACTAACTTTCAGTTTGCAAATTTTTTCTCTTCGCATTTAACATTCAGTCATATCAATCAAAGTAAAAAATAATAAAATAAAAAAGCACAAAAATGGATTTCTTTATCATGTCTCCAGTATATTCTAAAAGATTATGAAACAAAATTGTTCTGTTCTGTCTATATACAAATATTTCTTTTTCAAAGCCTTCTGCTCTGATGTAAATTTCACTACACACTTCAACCACATTAACTGATACATTTTTTCACTATTTCTAAATACGTAACTCAGAAATCCAACTCACCCTGGCTACATTGACATACTTCTGTATCACATGCCCCCTCTGTTCTGGAGTGGTTTTACTGAGAACCATACATTGAACCCATTGAGATAACCCATTGAAGAGAGCAATAGACCGCTCTAGCTTTGGATTGTCTTTCAGAGACGCCTGGACTGCATAGTTTTTAAAATCTGTGAACTGGAAATAACCAGTTAGCACATTCAATTTTCAGTTTTGATTGAATTATTTCATCTGAGCAACAGTTTTTTATTCATAATTTTTTATTCATGGATATTTGAGATTTGCCAATCTAAGGCACATGTAAACATGGCTTTGCAATTTATCATTTCTTCCATGAACCTTAAATTCCATTACTTATCAATCTCTGATACTTACTCCAAAGATTAGCATTAAAAAGTAGGTAAAGCTGAGCATAAAATAAAAAGAATATGCTGACTTAAATTGATAAATAACCCACATCACATGGTACTTAATAAGTACCATTGAAGTAGAACAAATAATAAAGACTAATAAATAAATAAAAGATCAAGCTATGAACCAGGGAAATCAGCAACTTACTGTGATTCTTCTAAATGCTTTATATTCTAAGAAAGTCAACTGCTCGGCTAATTCATTGGGCTGGAGGTGTTGGAAAACGAGAGAGACTTTTCTGGAATGTGAGCGCGTGCTGGGGTTTCGCACAGAGATAATTCTCATCCAGTCATAGGATGGCCTGATAAAAAATATAAATAAAAAAATCAGAATTAACATCTAGTGAGAACTCCCAACATGGTCATAGTAAGTGTGTTTGTAGGTGCATGCTTATATGTGTGCATGTGGCATGTATCCAATGAAAGTTTCTGTAGGTGAAAGTGACCTGCATATTTGGATATAACAATAGAAATACAATTTAAAATAGGAATATTTGCAATCATTAGGTATGTTCATGTATATCACAATAAACATATATTTTGTATTGCATCAGTCCCTTCTTATAACTTAGAATATTTGCAGTCATCCAATGTCTCATATACCATTGTTCAAGTGCATTTCTGGGGCCAGTTTCACAAAAGAACTTTTGCCTAGCTGAAAATTGCTCGAAACTTTTAGTCCTAAAATTTGTTCCACTTCATTTCAGACTAAATTCATAGTGGTTAACAAATATAGAGCAAGTCATATATTTCTTCTTATAAAAGGATCTAATGTTTCATTTATTAATTGGAGTACTAATAATTACCTTGGCTCAAAATAGACTAAAATTTTAATCAAAAAGTTGAGACTTTTAAAAGTTCTTGCCTAAGGTTAAATTAAGCTCTTGTGTGGAATGGGCTCCTGAACAATCTTGTCATCATGACCTAACCCCATGACTACTTACACTTTTGATATGTCAACTAATGCTTTTAACTTATTGTTTCCTTCTGCCTGTATAACCTTTTCAAAGTTGTGGACCACTGCTGCGAGCTTGGTGTCCCCCCTGGGATCAAAGTGGACTGGGAAATTATTGATCCAATACCTGAAAAGGTCAACATAGAAATCATTTTTCAATATTCACAATGGTTCATATTGAGAAGTTAATCATTTTCTTAAATGGAATAAAATGAAAAAAGAGCCTTCAAAGTGTAGATTAGATCTACATGGCCTCATAGTAGTCAGTGATTGCTTACATTCACTTACGTACATACTTATTTAAGTACTTAGTTTGTACTAACTAACTTTACATTTTTGACCTTACAAGCACAGACTTTAACTAAATGATGTTCAGTGAACCTAAACTTAAGATGCACACGGACTACACGTGTGTGTGCATGTGTGTTCATATGCATGCCTACCTGACAGCATGGCATACCCTGGCCTTGAACTGATTCCGCCGGCACTTATTTCCCTCGGAACTCGTGTGCTGACATGTCTGCTCACATATCACATAGCTATCACAGCTCTGGTAAGTGTTAACAGTTAAGGAAAACATATTTTTTGTTAACACAGGCAACTCTTATTGGAGTTAGAGCAAAAAATGTTTAGAATTTTTTTGGTTAATAGAGGTGTATTCAGCAATTTATGTTCAAAAAGCAATCTTTTAAAACTTTTTTTTCACAAATTATTGTTTTCAAGGTTAAATATTTTGGGTAAACAATTAATTCTTTAATTCTTATTAGATTCCATTACATACCATCAAGGGTTATCAATTTTTTCTTCAAAGTCATTAGATCTTTTACGTGTTGTACCATTTTCAATCTTTAATGAGAAATGCGTTCACATTTTTCACACCAAATGCAATTCTCTGCAAAGCTTCTTCTTGAATATTTTTTCCATATGAAACACAATTCAATATATTAAGTCTACTCTTAGATCTTTTCAGTGAACTACTCTTCAGTCGATAGAAATGCACGCCATGGGTGATTAATGAAAGCTCATTATCTTTTCTTTGACTGACCCAACCTTCAGTGGGACTATTTCTTCTCACATTATTCCTTCCCTATGCATAATGCATCAATAGTAGATAACACACATCTTGATAAGAAGAAATCTAGAGCAATAACGGACATATTCTTTTAAGTCTGTTCCAATCATAAGGAACAAAACCAAATTATCTAATCAAAGGACTGCATTTTGCAATCTTCACACATTTGCTGTTGCTTCACAAATCACGAATGTGAAGTAGAATGCAGCTGTCTAGAAAGGAGAAGTAAATGTATTGGAATGCAGGCCTTCACACTGATTATGCTACAAAACATTTTTCTTGGGACTTGATTGTATTGATTTCTTTGTAAAGGCTTCTCCATGAACACCTTAAATTGGCTTTCAATGGCTATCAGCCATCTACATATATGTTTAGTGCAGTTATCATTACCCAAAGGTTTAATTTTTTTTCGTGGCCAAGCAAATGTTTCAGACCAGAGTTACTAAAATAATATTAACAACAAAAACCAGCAGCTTAAGTGGTTTGTTTTTGAAAAACAAATACCAACAAAAGAAAAAAAACAAATTAAAAAAACTGCTTGGATTCTTTCTGAGAACTGAAACAAATACCAGTCATTTCTAATCAAACTGGGAAAGAATTTCTTCTCCAAACACATCCCTTTGGGACCATCATCAGCCAATCTTTGCTTCTCTTGAACCTCAGTTGTGTGCTAACCTATTACAAGCATGATAAAGGACTTCTGCTTCTGGGAATGCTACTAATGAGAACATTGCTCCATTTCAGCCCATCAAGACAAAGTTTGTCTAATTTTACTGTATATTCTGAGGTGAATACCAACAACAGCAGTAGTCAGCTACAAACTTTAAAATGACACTGTGCAATACAGAAGAATGCCTTTCCTATCCAAAAGCATATACGGGAATTACTTTATCTTTTCAATGGGGAAAGATGTACTGTAATTGGTCAAGATTTCTTAAAATAAGAACATTCCTATTGAGTGTTAGCTAAAAAAAAATTAAATTAAAAAGCAGGCTACTCTATAATTCTTTTCTATGCAGTAAAAGCACCTCAAATGCTAAATAGAATTTTTTTTTAAATTACAAAATTATGTATCTGAAATTTTGGTAATTTTTGCTCATTTGAAAGATCGAGTCATTACCCTAGAGTTTATTTAGTAAAAATCCAACAGTAATTTGGGGTATGGAGTTATTAAGAGTGGGATTTTATAATCTCTAATAATAACTAGTTCTTATGCTATCTCTACATGATAATTTAAGTGAATCAAATTCAGAAATTACTAAGAAGATTTTCATTTCATTAGGGTTTTCAAATATTTTTGCAAACCACAAGAAGCAAATTAAAATTGCTACAATTTCCCCTGATTCCTTAATTTTGTGCTTGGTAGCTTCCATCTTCCATTCCTTGTTATTTCACAATATGTCACTTCTAGAATCAAGGATATACTTCTATCAACTTCTGAGCTAACTCTTCAGATGAGATGAACCATCTATGCATAAGGAACAGGACTCTGGGGAAGTCTGTACTGTCTATTACTGCGCCATTTTCATCTGCAAGAAAACCAGCAAGAAAATGAAAAATCAATACGCGAGGGTCAGCAAGGTGTGGGGGGCTGCCAGTTAAATCAAAACTAAAGGCATGTATACATCAGGACTAACTTGACCTCCACTTGACTAACTGACATCATCCAATAGATAATCAAATTGTGACAAGTAAACCAGGGGCCCGTTTTGCAGAAGAACACACAACAGCCAAAAAATTGGTGAAAATTCTGGTCTCTTTTGACCCAAGAGAAATCAGTAGTATGTTATTAGGCCTATCAAATGCAACATTGCGTCCTGTTTTATTACAAGAAAGGCATGACTGCATGATGTTTCAGACCAATTCTTGATTTGTTCAAGTGGTCACTTCTGTGGATGCATCTCGAACTAGAAAAGACCAAATGTATGGTCTCAAAGTTTAGACCAAATTTGGGCTTACTATTAGTTGTAATGCAAAACCACCCCCACCCCCCTTACAAGAGCATAAAGCCCAATAAACTATGGTCATCTTGTGATATCAAACTACTCTCTGTGTGAATGAGTCTGATCATTCCCAATGGCAGACAAAGACAGTAAAACACAGATGGTGTGAAACAGAGTAAAAAAGGAATTCAAGTTGTAACATAAACTACTAGGTTTTTCTTTTTTTATTAAGGGAATTAAATAATGCACAATGAGTAGTGAAGATAACCTGAATAAAAGAGACTGCAAGACACCATGCAGTTGCTTCATAATATTAGCAACATATATGTACAAGTTGCATAATATTATCTTATTTTGCCAAAGCAATACACTTCTTAGAAATCTATGCATTCACTTTTTAGCATTCAGTTTTAAAATCCCACATAAAGTGAATCAATTTCTTTTGTTCAAGACAGTTAAAGAAAATTACCAGATACGTTTCAGATTGAGTCAAACATGCTAAAACATGTTGCACATAACCAAAAAATTCGTGACAGCTGAATTAGTCCAAAAAGATCTGTCAAAGCCTGTTTAACACATAAAAAAACTTGGAACATCAATGATTTTTTCACCAAATCTGGAACACTTATGTAAGACATCATTATACCACCACTATTAGCCCAATTTGCTTCAGTTCTGGAATTTTTTCACCTAATCTGGAACACTAATGTAAGAAATTATACCACCACTATTAGCCCAATTTGCTTCATTTCTGGGACATTCCAAGGAATTACGTATTATAAGTGCCTGGGCTACCAGTTTATTCACTGCACTTTCTTGCCAGCTGCAGAGAGAGTCTATTTGATCCAGAGTAATTGATGCCTAATGATGGAACCAAGCAGATTTCTCCAGGTCTTTGACCCTGAACATGTTTTGCAATTGGCTTCTAGGCCAACTAACACTGCTCATTTCCAGGGGTATTCTATGTGTTTATTTTCATAATTGCAACTGAAGGTTTTTTTCATAGAATCGTCTTAAAGCCCTAGCTGTAGTGTACTTTCAATCATGAGTCCAGGTAATAAACCCAGCAGAAGATTTTTATTGTGTTAAGGCTCTTTCGGAAGACGAACAGGTATTTTTATTGAAAGGCAAATTCATTATAGAAAATGGGTGATTTTCTTTCAAAATTGACTTTGGGATCTCAAGATTGTCAGCCTTGAGGCTGAGCCTGTATGACAGGTTCTGATCAGAAATGTCCATTAAATAAATATAGTTTGAAAGAAGAACTAAGTAACCTTGTCTTAAGTGTTTAGCTTAACACTGATCAAATTTTGCCAATGTTAAAATCAATTTCTGCAAAACACCAACCTTCAGACTAATGATGGGCATAATTCACTTTGTCTATGGTATGGGATATGTAACTGGTTCATAATTTACATTAAACAGTGTAAATTTTTTTATTTTGCATAGAAATCATACATCCTTGGTGCACTTAAAGGCCAAATTATTCAACTTTAACATGCACTGAATTTTGTAGGCAAAAAAATCAATTCAAAAGTTCTTCGGTGTTATCAAACACTGCCCCTCACTGTCACAGGGAAAAAATACCATTAAAGGACATCAGGGGTTATGTGTCCTATAAACTTCAAATTGTTCAAAATTGCAAAAGTTTTTGTTTCCAATTCAGGGGATCATACAGCCCTGACCTTATTTCACAGAGTAACAAGCACCTACATAGCAGACTATTTATATATTTATATCTATTCTGCCCTTCCTCTCCCCAACCAAACACAATTCAAGCTGTAAGTATATGCATTTAATCCATTTTTTGCTATTTGCACTGGACGAATAATTTATTTTCAAAAATATTTAATTTACCACATTTTAATTTTAGCTGTCAGTTATGATGCCATGTCATGATAATCTGTGTTTTTTATATGACCAGCAATATCATGGCTAATTGATCAAAATACGAGACATTATATTGAAACCTTAATTTCACTTGACAATTAAAGCACCAACTCTATTATTAATGATGGATGCTATATGAGTCTTTCAATGAATATGCATACTGATAAATACTAACTATATATACTGTATTTTTATCAAACTTACTTATACAAGGCTTCAATTTAATGATGGGTTTTTTATTTAGTTTTATTTTTTTTAACATTCCAAAATCAAGTGTACTATATTACTGCATTAATCTAGCAACATGCTACGTGTAACAGTTAAATTGGGGGCTTCTTCTTGTTTTCAGGGTATGGGAGGGGGACTGCTCTAAAAAACAAGGGCAATTATTTAAGCATGGATCATTATTATGTGAAATATGACATCACCTATCACTTACAAAATGAATCAACTGTGACTTCCACCAATTACTACATGGTTGCAGTATTCCATATTCTAGTAATCATGGTTAACTATAGCTAAGACAATTACCATGACCCAGTTTGAAAAGGATGTTGTCACAATAGTTTATAAAACGTGTAGATCTATTATTAATACTGTTATCAATAACAGAAAGACAACACAAAACAAAAAAATCAATACTTAACTTGGAGAGCATTTCAAGAGTGCAGAGAAAAGCACTAAATAAAATTTCGAGAATATTGTTGAAATTGCAATAACTTCTTTCCTTCCTGAATATATCTTATACAGGAAATTTTAACAAAGATTGTAAAAAAAAAAAACTTTTTTGATGTATCTCATCCATTAACAAAAAAAAATGCAAATCTGAAAATGTAACCTCCGTAAATACATGTATAAAATACAAATATATTGAATGTTTGGAAGGTGGCACCCTGGCACAGATACATGCTCCCTTATTACTTACCAAATGAATCAACTGTTGCTTCCACTAGTTGTTGGATGGTCGCTGTTCGAATCCCAATACCTGGAGAGACAGGAGTGGCTGGACGGTCATCCTCCAAGCAACTGAGGCGCATTTGGTTCACGCGATTATCGAACATCTCTTGACCTCTTTTAGGACTCATTGGAGGTTCTGAAAAATACATATCAAATTTAAACCAAATTGTATAACAGCTCTACTGACTTCTTTCTGAACTCATTGGAGGTTTTGAAAAAAAAAAAACGCAGTCACGTAAAAATCAAACCGTTCAACACAATGCTAGGCAGAAATGAAAACGGATTAAAACACAAACATGCAATGATCTTTATTTGAAATCATAACGCATCCTGCTCAGAATATTGAACAACTTACACTTTTCCTCATTTCCACAATGCAAAGTATTGGAAAATGCCTGCTGCAGGAACCACATTATAAGTTAATAATTTACATCCAGGGTATCAAGGCTTCATACCTACATAAGGGTTCCATTGTGAATGTGACAAAAAAATTGCAATTACATTATGAAGCAGTATATCACTTTTGTATTTCAAAACAACTGTGACAGTGTGGTATTACCTGAGTTGTAAATGCTCTAAAAAAGTACAAAGCCATATTCAGTTCAACACAAAACCAAGACAAAAGGTGTTTTCACTATCCAAAGGAGATCACCTGAGATAACACAAATTTTCTTTACTTTGTGGAATTTGGGTATGAGAGGGGTAAGGAAAAATGGCAGACTAGCAATTGTGGTGTGGCAAAAATAAACTTTTGACTAAATGTATCCACGGACATTTTTTTCTGGTTGTTTTCTATTATCATTTGCACAACAGTAAAAATTCACAGTGTTTTATGTGTTACTTCCATATTGCTTTTTAAAGTGGTATGCAGAATTTCAACATCAGGATCAAAATCTAATTATAGTGAATTTTCTACAGATTTAATTTTCCATCCCCTCTAAGGAAACAGTTCATATGTATCTTGTATCATTCCATGTAACCTTTACTTATTCCTCACACCTAACAATAATAATGATGATGATGTTTATTAGTACAAGCATATTTTATAAAGGCTATGACCTTAGGTGTTAAAACAACATTAAAAAAATAAAGGACATAAACCCCTATTATGTTAGATTTCCTTTTCAAGTGAATAAATAAGTACTGTACTCAAAGTTTGAATTTTACTGATTCAGAGGAAAAAAACAGAATGCAGATAATTGTTAACTGTTAAAAGAGGTATAAAATTTACAGTGTAGTAACATGTTTTTTTTTAGGTCTATAGGCAGACAGTTGGTAATATTTAAAAAGTTAAGATATCTTGAATATTGTTGATGACTTGAACACAAAGATTACTATACCTAAGTTTACTTTGACTTCAAATACCAGATTTTTTGGCTTGGAAATAACTCAAATTTTCAGGAAAATTTGGCTAAAAATAAAGTACCTGCTAGTACCTGCCCCAGTCCAGAGTATAGCTAACCAAATCAGGGGCGGATCCAGAGATATTTTCTGACAGTCTTCCAAATTATTTTTGTTAATCCATCCTCCATTTTTGACCGTCTTCCGACAGAAAATATTAGATACCCGTCAATGTAAACTTTAAAATCTGACCGTCTTCCGGAAGACCCAGAAGACGGCCTAAATCCGCCCCTGCAAATACACCACATATAAACTATCTTGCCAGCTCCATACAGCAATACTGAACAGCATTTTACCTGCCTTCCCATTAGCCTTTCCTGACATAGGAGTAGCACTTTGACCTCCTTCATTAGACCTTGTACAGCAATCCCCTTACCAGGTAATGGTTCACAGAAAAAATAAAGCTGTCTGATTTTTCTGAGAATGCCAAGACACCATAGTTAACCATGCATGATGATGAGAACAAAATTGGGGCAAATGTTTACACAAGCCCTAAGGCCTGTTCAGACATAGTCCATAACAGAACGGAAATAGGTCAAAATGTATGATTAGACAAAAAGTCTACACCAAAATCAAAGCAAACCCTGAATATCTTGGGTTCTAATAGCATAAAATGACATGGGGCTTTGATTTCTGAGGCACAGTGCAGTATTTAAAGAAACCTGTAAGACATCTGATTTGTTTCCAACTTTTTTCTGCTTAATGCTTTTTACTGCAAAAGAAAAGTGAAAAATAGAATAATATAATCTGATATAGTGTAGCTAAACAAAAATAGTATCCAGAAATAAACTAATTACAAAGGAAATTTAAAATATATACATAACTCCCACATAAAAATTAACTGAATAAGTAATTGAAAATAGGTAAATTGAAAATGGTAATACATAGATACATAAAAAATAGTGATAAATTGTTGAAAATGATTAGCATTTGTAAAAAAGGTTCCTTACTTTTGTGTGGAATTGTTCAGCAATGTATTGCCACTATATTACATACGCAGCAATTTCTGAAACATTCTGTCATTTGGTTCTATCTAAACCAGTTGAGCTTCAGCCACGAACCTGTAAACACTATCTATTGCTCAGCTTATGACAATAAACTATTGTAACCATGTAAAAGAATCTAGTTGGTTATACACCTAGCTTTTGAAGAAAATTTAGATTCAACACCACTACATGCAGCATTTGTGAATTATTTCATTATCTTTACTAGAAAACAGAAAGTTAATGCAAAATCCTGTTCCAATGTAGCTTAAACATGTAATGAGTTTTTGTCATTTCCCATGATATCATATTCATGATATTCATTGTGTCCCAATTTCCTCATTTATCTAGGGCATCTAGTCTCAATAAAAGACTCCATGCATGCACACTGAAATGTTGGATATCTTTTTTATTCAAATTACAGAATCAAGGACTAACGTGTTGACTGAGGCTCTCGAAGTATCAAATAAATATCTTATCTAAATATCTAATTTCATTCAATTGCAATATTTTTAATTTAAAACTCTAAAAATCTATCATTTCAATCATCTCTAATAAACAAATGAAAGGCATACAAGCAAATTTTTTTCGGTCATCCAGTAGAATAAGAATAATAATTCTACATAAATCAAATTCAGGAGCTTAGGTGGTAAAAATTCAACAACAAACCAAAATTGTGACTTCACCTTAAATGACACTAAATGAGGTGATCATTCCATCCAGGTCATTGGACAGATATAGATAGATATTTTATTTATTCTGAATTGTGAGCAGAAGCACACAAATTAAAAAAAATTTTCTTTTCACAATATCAACAAGTTCAGCATTACTTAGAGAAATGCCATGGGTGAGACTGCAACATCAGTTTGTGGTTGAAATTTTTGCGAAGTTCCAGAATTTGACTTATATATATATATATATATATATATATATGTATAACCATATTTAACAGATCACTGATCAAGTTAATATCCAGTCCTGACTTTCTTTTATATTCATCATCTTCATCATTATATAGCAGACATGACATGACCCACTGCTGAAACACTTATGCTTTATAGCAAAATGATCAGAAATAATCAAAGCACAATACAATCCAGTCAGACATTTCATATCTAAGATGAAGTTTATCAGTCTAGATGTGATTTGCAATAAACTATCGACTGAAATTATATATGTAAGACTGACAATTTAATGAAATTTGTTTATATATCATTTAAAAAACCTAAGAGTAGCAATAAATAATGGTGTTTTACCAAAGTGATGCAAAATTGTAATCCTTCTGCTTCTGCTTCTGCTTTTACAACTCCCGAGTTTATCAGTCGTTCCCTTTGCTTCAATTTTCTTTACAATCTCCCAAAACTTCATTCCAAATGTTTCTCCAAATCTGATAACAGAATCTGCAGTCAGTATTCATTGTCCTTTGTAAAACTGGCAAACACAAGAAATTCAGCTTGCAAGCCTATCAAGAGAAGATCCATGCTGCTCATCCTCTCTATCCAAGGACAGATGACAAAAATCATTAGTTTCAGATCCAGAGAAGTGCTCCACCAAGAATTGCTGGCTTTCAGTAGACCCTTCACTTAAATGTATCTTTACACAAGAAAGTTCAAGCCACATGTCGAGATGTATAGTATGATAAAATCACATAGACCCCATCCCTGGAAATAATAGCCCTTTCTATGATCTAGCAACAATTCTTCTTGCCTGACTACTGCTGCACTGAAGGACTTTATAATGCTGCCAGCATCTAAATTTGACCCGGCTGTCAAGGCCCTCATCAGGATTGCCTGCAAAGCATAATGCCACCATCATCTTCAGGTGGCCCCACAATAGTTAGCATTCAGCAAATAAAATATGCTCAAGATTTATTGTGAAGTTGCAGTCTAGCTGTGGCAATCAATGCCTAATGTATATAATGAGTTTGAGCTTCAAATGCTATAGACTTCGTATCCATTTTGGAATTATTCCGAACAAAAGGATGACAGTTTCTTGCATGTACTAATGACCTTCCAAGGCAGCATCCCAGCATTTTAATCAGATCTAACAGGATTACTTCTTTCTAACTAAAACCCAGTAAATTGCCTAGTGGGACCAGGGTCTTATAGTTCCTGGGAGTTTTACAGTGAAAACACTGATAGAAGGGGAAAGAGTCCCTTTACCATCAGTGTCCAATCAGCTGCATGAAGTTTAAAACAAGTCTTTCAAAAGAGAAAATAAAATTATAACAAAACAATTGCACATTTTCATTTTGATAGACTTTGGGGCAGGGGAATTATATATGATACAAATATGCAGAGATGTTAAATTTGTACATTTTATTTACCATAAGTCATGATGACAGGAATTTTAAATCAGTCCCTCTCCCATCTTTACCATATCCAACATACAGAACAAACATTTCTTTTATGCTGAATAGAAATCACTCCTTATAAATATCATGGGTATTCTTTTTTTCTTTTGAAAAATAACTGAAATATATTCTAGGGCTTATGTTATATCCCGAGCCAAAGTATTACATTGAAAGAAATATCAACAATTTTCCAACACATAAATGAATCATTCAAAGAATATAAGTCAAGATGGCACCGTACTATGGCGACATGATCTGTCGTGCTGTAGTAATCCTTGTTATTTTACTGCCAATCTTTATCCTTACTTTTGGATACATAACTTATTCAAGAGAGGGGTTGCTATAGGGATCAGAAATACTCATATTGATGGGAGCTGTGACATGATAAGAATACTAAATCAGGTTGAGGGTGCCGAGTATGAAGATTCAAATACATGATGGAAGGGAGGGAAGCGAGGTAAATGAGGTGGGGCTCTAGTCAGGCTGCGTAGCCGCAGAAATCGATCATCGCTGCCGTGCATATTTCTCATAAATGCCCGTTCGTTGCACCACAAGGTCGATGAGGTTCACGGTCTCATCAGTACCAATCGAGATTACAGAGATTGTTCAGCCTGCTTTATCACAGAAACGTGGCTTAATAACCTTTACCAGATTTGGCCATTCAAAGTCAAATCCTGGGATTCACTCTATACAGATCCGCCCAATTATTCCACACTGTGGACAAAGAGCGCAGTGGTGGGGTGTGTCTTTTGATCAAAGATGTAAAGGTACTATCCAGGTCTTGTACCAAGGAACTAGAGACTTTATAGTCATTAAGTGCTGGCCGTTCTACTTGCCACGGGAGTTCACATCAGTCATTTTTACAGTTGTATATATTCTACTCGAAGTGGATGCCAAGTCGGCCATCAGACAGCTAACACAGACTATGAAGATGCAAGCCCAGGCACAACGTCTGTTGTAGCCAGGGATTTCAATCACACAAACGCAAAACTGAAAAATGGTTTACCCAAGTATTTTCAACAAGCATCGTGTTATACCAGGAAAGATACAATATTGGACCACTGTTACACAACAATCAGGGGCGCTTATAAATCACTGAAACAACCACCATTAGATAAGTAGGACCACAACACGATCCATCTTGTCCTAGCATACAAATATCAGCTGAAGTGTGAAAAACTGGTACATAGAGTAATTCATCAGTTGAGCTATAGAACAACTTCACAACTGTTTTGCATGTACTGATTGGGACTAATTTCTCTGTATTTGTCTGATCTTGATGAATATGCTGAAGTGACAGTGATTTACAAAAAATTCTGCGAAGAATTATGCATTCCAAGTAAAACTGTTACATCATATACAAACAACAAACCCTGATTTTGTTCCACAGTACGTAAACAACTTGTTGCCAGACAGGAACCATTTGTCTTACTAGATCTAGAGTAAAGAAAGTGGCAGGACTGGATGAGATCACACCTAGACTGTTGAAATCATGTGCTAGCTGATGAGTTCTCTGATGTTTTGTGCAATATCTACAATTGGTCTTTACGCACTAGTTAAACGAGAACTGCTGGCAAAATTTTACCGGTCAGTGATTCAGAGTGCACTGACACTCTCTTTCACCATCTGGTAAGGTAGTGCTACAGCAGAGGACAAGAATTGCCTCGATTGCATTGTTAAAACTGCCAGTCACATTTTAGGTAGGGAATTGCCATCAACTGAATGTTTGTATATGAGACAAGTGTTCAAGAAAGTGAAGTCAATCATGGGTGACCCTGGTCACCCAGCAAATAGTCTATTTATGCCTATGTCATCAAGTCGACTACTTAAATACTTTAATGTATATGACAATAAATTATTATTTTTTCATTGTTATTATTAATCATTTTTAGTCTTCGATGGCAAAAATCTTGTACAGCACGCACACTTAAATTAGTTTTGTAAAATAAAATAGACAAAATATATACTTAATTATATATATATGTAATACATAATTACATAAAGCAGTCAAAATAATTGAATGTATCTATTTTGAATTTTAATGCCAATTAACCTGTATTGAACAGGACTCCAAACTGTCAGTGTATATCATTCAGTTTTTGGAATAAAATATGAAAACCCTTATTACTGCTTCATTAAAATCAGTCAAAAGACTTCTTTTCTGGATTCCAGTATATCATGGGTAGATAAATCTTATGACACAGTTCTAAATTGCACCATAACACCATTGAAAAATAATTACATGTTGGTAATGCTGCAGAAGAAGGCTTTGATTGATTATTAGTGATGGACCAAACTTATGATTGGAGAAATGGGCTGGTGAATTGTGCAGCTAAGCTGAAAAGAGACACATTACAGAGACCAATGTTCCTTAGTGTACTTTTGACCAAAATGGGTAGTCTGTAATCACCCCCCCCCCTCCCCCTCTCTGAGGGTGTTGGCTTTACATGAGACAAGACATGCATGATTTGTAGTCATTACACCATCCAATTCACACTCTCTAAGGTGGTACTTGATGCATTATTTCTAAGCATTAATCCAGTTCTATGTTCAAATCTCATGTTGAATACAAATCAACGAGCCTAGCACTCACATAGTTTATCAAATGTCCAATGATACTACTATTTTTTATTATCTTTATTCTTTTAATCAAAATCTACATTATTTCATTTATCAATTTTTTTGTTTGCAATTTTTGTTTTGCATTGCTTTGTGATATACCTTTTAGCTAATATTAATTACATTCACTTACCTACTAAAATTAATGTAACTTAAAATACCCAAGCTTGTCTGTATATCTAACATTTTTCCTGACTACTGTTTCAACAAAGAAAAATTTTTTTTACAATATGAAACAATGATTTCACCTGTCTGATCCAAGTTCATATATATATATATCTAGTTCTGGTGAATTAACCTGAACTTCTGAGTCCAACACCATTTGTCTTGTCAACAAGTGCCTTTTTATTTGTCAGAGTGACTCCAGACTTTATGTACCAAATCAAGGCTGCAAAAGAATCACATTGTCTTTGATGGTTTTAATGGTTTAAGCACATTATCTAATGGCTGATGATGTAAGCTACATCTATATATAACCAGTTTCCATTGGTTACACTAAAAATGTTTAATGTACATTTTGTAAATGTCACTTAACACAATAGGATTTTTCATTTGTATTTTTCACACACACACACACACACACAGACACACACACACACACACACAGAGAGAGAGAGAGAGAGAGAGAGAGAGAGAGAGAGAGAGAGAGAGAGAGAGAGAATAAACAACAGAGAAAGTAATGCAATTGTACTTATCTAACTAATTCCCCTCAAATTCACCAAATTTCAAGTTAGATAGAATTAAATGTATCGAAATTCATAGTTCACATATATCTAAATAATGATAATAATAACACTTTTAAATAATAAAACTAAACAAATGTGAACAAAAAGTTATTCAGACAAGCAATCAGTGCATGTTACCAATGAATAGGGTTGCAACTCTTTTTCAAGTGCATTTATCTAGCAAATGATGCTTAGCCACATATATAGAAAACAGAAAGAATATTTGTGATTGGCATGGTATTTTGAAAGCAGGTGGGCTTAAGCTGAAAGGTTCAAAGTGGACCGTTGCCCACTATATCTGAAAAATCCCCAATGATCTAAAGCTCAGGGTAGTTTTACGTGAATGTCATGACTTCAGTTCTCAAAATGACATCATTTTTTGTCCTTCCAAAAGTGTGATTCTCTCATGGAACAAAAACAGCAAACCATCCAATCTACATATTCCCAGTACCCTCACAGCTTGCTCACATTACCAAACAGATAAATGTCAATTTCAAATATTAATCAATATCCAGGCACGCCAACTTGGCTGAAGCAGTATTATTAACTGCTAGTACCAGTGTACCTCCCAGATTTCTAACCCAGTCAGAGGCTATCCCTCTGAACCTTAGAGGAAACTTCTCTCTCCACCATCGGCATACTTCTACGGTTGAATTTCCAGTATCCGTTTAAACTCAGTACAGTTGTTATCCAATATATATATATATATATATATATATATATATATATATATATATATATATATATATCACCTGCATTTGTTGAATGCTTCAAAGAGCTATTGGAGACTGGGAGCTTCATAGCCAGTGTATGAACTACAAACACTCACCATTTCTAGCCTTTTCACAACATTGACTAAAAACATTTTTTAGATTTATCTATAAATCTAGGAACTAAAGCAATCTTCCTGATTGCACCCACCCGCTACAAATTTGCTTGAGTTATGCAGTCAGCAGAGTGAGAGGATGAACAGGGATTCCAAAATTCAGGGAAACCAAAATCTACACAGTGTGACCAAAAAATGCCTTTCAGAAATCTATGTTCTGGTGGTGTTGTTTATCTCCACCAAGGAGAAAGTTATTTTTTTTTATTGGCATCTGTTTCATTGTTACTGACAAGACTGCTAAAAGGATCATCACAAATTTTGATGAATTTTTAATGATAGACCATTATTTGAGAGGGGAAAAACAGCAGAAAGAGTTAATAATAATGAGTTTGAAAAAGTAACTGGTAACAGGGTTAGACGTTATAATGCAATATTGAGGAGGAATTTTTAATCACATATGCTTACTTGTCTCTGTTGACAAAAGACTGTAGGTATTATCAAATTATTTCTCATGTCTATTAAACTATCTCCACTTCATGTCAAAATATTTTCAATGAGTTAAATGGATCAAATCAATTACTTCTATTTTGCATTATGAAAGGTATACATTTTGTGTACAATTTCCCCATCTTCAGATACAATACCATTACTAACTTGTAAAGACAAGAAATAAAGCATGAAACATCCCCAAATTTCCTGAGGTAATTGATATTATGTGAGACAAAGTCTGGTTTATAGATGCCTGCATGACTTCCTTTCATGTGTTCTTCAATACCTGATAATGCTATGAACATAATATCTGCAATATTACCCAAACCACCGTAGATTCTGAACCTTGACTTTTCATCTAAAAATCCAATAAATGTATTTTTATTGTATATATATCATTTTCTTTTGTATACATCTATTATATTTCCCACTTTTTTCTCACCTTAAAAAAACAAAAACTTACATATGTATATAATGAAAATTTCACGACATATAACATGAATTAGACCTCAGCAGTGATCTAGCTTCAGGTAAAAAAAATCTGATGTATCATTGCATGAAAAAACACATCACAACCAAAAAGAAGTTTTTAGTGAAAATATACATGGATAGTAAAGAGAAAGTGGTAGAGACATCAACAATAATAAATAGCAGCCCAACTCATCTCAGATAAAAGACAAACTCAATACAGTACTTCTACAACAAAGAACTTTAAGTTTACACAGACATGTATACATATAAAAAAATGTCAGGAATCATGAAGGTACCGGTCTGCCCTGCCAAACCTAGGGATAAGTTTAACTCAGCACAAACCACACAAAACTCACACAATGAAAAAGGATGGGCATTTCTTATAATTGTCATGGAAACAAATATATTTTTCATGTCCAATTACTATCTTTCTGACATTTCAGGCTGACAGGGATCTCCATAAGTCACTTAGGTTATCTTCTACAGAAGATCTCTCAAGATGAAACAAACCACATTATAGTTTGTTGCACTAACCTGTTTACAATGGGAATCATCCAAGAAACACCAAAGCCTCACAACTTATCGTAAAAAAAATCAAGTGGTATTTTGCCAGACTTGGAAGAGAGTGGGGACAGAAATAATGACAGACAGGTCAGTGCCATGTGGCAATCAGTAAAAGCTGACAGAATTTATCCACATATTTTGCTGGTTTGGTCTAATTTCAGTCTTTTGCACCAAGTTAGTAGTATTGTATTCCCTGTATGTTTTGTGTTTTACTTTTGTACGTATTGCTTTCTAAGACAGTTTGCTATGCATCATACAGATTCTCGCACATTTTCTAGTCTTGTACTATAGTTGACAGCCTTGCTTTAAGCTATCTCAGCTGATTTCCACTGCACATGCAGCAACTGGTAAAACAAATGTGATTTCAAAAAAATACATAAAATTCAATCATTATTTCTTTTTGCCTTGGCAGATGATATTTAATTCTGGTGGGAATTAAAATGAAAAAAAATGTATTTATGCTGCTTAGATAATTAGTTCTATTATATAACAATGTTAGACACAGCAGCGTAATGTAATAACTGAAGCACAGTTTCCAAACATTGGAAACCTGATAAGAAATTTGCTGTTAAACCAATCAGTAGAAATTTACTTTTTAATCAACATCTAGGCACTTGAGGCTCAAGAATAAGACAAGGTCTTCTTCCCATAATAAACAAAATGATGCCCTTTGTCAGCAGTCTAATAAGCTTACAATAAAAATCAATTAAACTTAGTGTTTTAATTAATTATTTTACAAAGAGATGGTTAAAGGATGTCCAGTATTCATTACACCATGGCTGAAGTGTTATCATATTATTTCCTCCTCCTAGATTTTCTCTCCTCCTGTCACTCTCACTATCTTTCTCACTCTCCTTCTCCACATTATTATGAAGCACAATCATGTTCAAATAATTCTGCCATATGAGCTGTTTCATTTATTCTATATTTATACTTTTTCTCCCACACTTAGCTATCAAACCACCATTTACCTAGAGTAACATGTGAAGGGCATGGTAAAAAATTAATTTTGCATATGATTTAAAGAAATCAGTCTTTGCTTTGGTAATAGAAGCCTCAATTATGTAGTGCGTGCTATTTACTTTGCTAATTTTAGTCCTTCTATTGAATTTCTCTGTGAAAAGCAAAGATTTACTGACACAAAAAGAATGCTGACAAATCAGAAATATACGTCACTGTGAAAGGTCAGACTGTAGTGCTTGCGTCAAGAGGAGTCCATTTCTAGACAATTTGTATTGATGACTTGTCTACAACCAACAGAATGTAATGAATTCATAGGATAAATTTGTTTCAGACAGGATCTCAAGGGGGATTAGAGTTGCTCTTAATTCCTTTGGATCTCAAAAATAACTTTAAGATAAGCTTAATATATAATTTTAAAAATTCAGTATACATACATACTATAAGTGATACAAAGGATTCTTCCAGGTTCTGACCATCAGGCCATTTCAGTTCCCCAGTGATAAATAAAAAAAATCACATCATTTGCAAGTCACTGCCTTAGAAGACAGGGGGGAAGAGGGGTTCCAGAGAGTGCACCAGGGACTTAAAAACCTGTAAAAATTGAAACCCTGTGACACTACATAAAAATTACAATTGAAAAAGTTCACTTACCTGTTAATTGTATTCTGATTTCTGGCTTTTTCCGCGCTTCTCTCTTTCCCCCCTTTTCTTTACTGACAGTAAGAATCTCACTGGCACTAGCAGTGTCCCTAGAAAAAGGTGCCACAGCATCGGGATCTGGGCTTTGTGAGGGCCCATCTGAAGAAGAAGACTTGGTCCACGGAAAATGTGTTTTATGACCACCATCAACAGAAACACTACTGGGGGACTTGGAAGGAACGTGAGAAGGAGTACTGTTAGCTGGTGAAGAAGTCAATTTTGATGTACTGTGTCCAAAAAACAATGGAGATCTTGGGCGCTGTCCAAACGGTGATGGTGACCTGCTTCCACTTTGACTCGATCCAGCGGATGGGGATTTGCTGGCTGGGCTAGAAGGCGAATTAACTCCATTTTGTTTAATTGTCAACGATGATAAGGATGGTGGTTTTGAACCTTTTTTATCCACTATTCCTTTACCTTCCTTTGGTGATTTTTCCTTTGAATCTACCACACTTGACAAGGTATCAACATGAGGGTGTGCCTTTTTATCCATCTTAACTCTCCCACTTTCCTTTGTTGTTTTCTCTTTTGACTCCATGTTAGATGACATACCTCTGCACAAGAGTACTTTTCTGAGAATGAAGGAGAAAACTCGGGTCCCTTTCCAACATTGTCCCGCTGGAGTACTCAATCAATTTGCACCCAACCATTCCACTTGGCAAGTGTTGCTTAAGCTTGCTGATGGCTAAGTAATTTAACAAGTAGGTAGCCATGTCTCGCATTGACTTCTATGCAATTACACACATAGTTTTATTGACCAAAGTATCCAAATCGTAGCCTTTTTTACAAAAGGTATAATCAGCAGATGGTGGACTCCAGTCGTGAGCTGTCCCCTGTCCTATTTAGTTGTCATCCTAACTCGAGTTCAGGTACTTGCAGCTGTTCTATAGACTAACTTCATACTTGAGCCTGCGCATACACCCTGTAAGAGAGAATATAGATCAATTTAAGTGGTTCAATATGAGAAATAGATAATAAAAATTCCTTAGGCCTGTGTAAAGGCAAGTGGTTTATGACCTGCTCCTGACACTAGGGTGCTGGAAAACAAATAAATCTCAGATAAATTATTCTTTGCAATGCAAATACATCTTCTCCAAGAAGTTCCCTTTTATTTGAGAAAACATACACTGAAATATGTGATATTATAAGATTTGTCAAAAAAAAAACTGCAAGATGAGATAAATTGCCCTACAGAATATTCAATGTTCACAAAGATATTAAAATTTATAAAAAGACTTTTTAAAACTGCATATATGCACATGTTCTAGTGTAAATGCATGCATGCACACATTCTTGCCTGGTCATTTAATTGTCCATATGTGCATGCATGGGCACATAAATACCAAAAAGGGATAAAATGTTTCAGCATATCTGTATGTGAATTCAAAATACGATAATGAATTAAAAATTAGAATGTGATACACATTGTATGATGCTGAAATAAAATTCAGCAAAATGCCCAATGTATCATAAGGAGTCTCAGTTATGAATATAGCTAAATAACCTGAATACAATACTCCTTCAGAAAATAAAAACCTTATTTTCTAACTTTCTAACTCTCATGATCTTCAGACATGACAGGCAGAAATCAGAAACCCCGGCCCTGTGCTACCAATTCTGAGAACTGCCACGAGAAAATCTCGACTCAATTGAGGCCTGCAGCTCAATTACAATCCAGGTCAATCATGCAATATTGCAGTTTGGTTTATATCTGTTTAAATCATGCATCAAATCATATGAAGCCTTGTATCCGAGCCCTCTCTGCATATACTCCTGGTCTCCATGAATTTGTGAACCCACATTTTACTGCAAAGCACTCATATAGCCAGTACTGAGGAAAACAATATAATAAAATGCATTTCAGGTCAATGCAGTTGTCTCGTAAACCTTCACTTTATCCTAAAAGGAGTTGAAATACCCAGCCAGCATGTGCGTGCTATCTTTTTTCCAGGTCATTATGCATGTATTCCAATGCATTAATTTATAAAATATAACCACAATAAAATATAATCGAGCATGTATTTGAAGAAACAAAATGGAAATTTTTCATTTTTTCTTTTTTTTCATTTTAGTGACGAAATCAAAAGAAAAATATTGGTATACACACTATACCTTTCAGTTGATATAAATATCTAATTTTTAAGTTTTCTTAAGTCAAATACTATACTGAGAATGTCTTCTAGATTGGTATCAGCTATGCCATCATCTTTTAGTTTAAGACAGAGATTGCATATCATGAGCTAGGTTGATTGTGTGCTATATTGATGAACAAAACTCCAAAGCTGCTGCACAAAGAACTTCCCATTTCCTTGTGTACAAGTAAGTTTAAATTCATTCTTCAATATTTCTTATTTGCACTCCATAAACAGCTTATATCTTGCCATTTCTGCCCAATAATCTGCGCTTTGTTGAAATATCAGTTGTTTGACTAAAGCCAAAAGTAACCAACACCATCTCAAGTCAATTTCCACATCACTTTATCCATATTTATTGGCCTTCGCTGAAATTCTTTCTTTTTTTTTTTTAATTTTTTGTTTAAAATACCCCTGTTATATAGCCATCAACTCCTAGAATTTCTCGTCATTCCCCATTAAATTAACCCATTAGGGGTTGTCATTGATTTTTCAGGAATTAATTCTAATATTTGTTAACTAGTGAATGTATGGTAGTCTAATTAAATAAATTGCCTCTGGAGATTTTGTTCCCTGCTGGGACCGTAAAAGAGAATCAATCATATTTTAGCCATATTGTACAATCTTCTCATCCATGTTTTATACAGGGAGTGATTTTAAATATTACTTATATCTTTTATATATTTTCTTGATCTTGGTAGGTTTATCTAATGATACACGTAGATGAAAAAGAAGCTAAATTACATATCTGATAACAGAACTACTCCACTCGGGTTTAATTCCTAACATTACCTTCATTTTGTTTATTTTTAGCTGAACTGCAAAAGTACCTTAAACATTCTAAGATCTCGATTTTTTCAAATCTTTTGCATCTTATCCATTCACAATTTTTCACTTTATAAAACAATTTAAACAGGTAATGTAACTGAACACAAAAAAAATGTATCTTGGCCTAAAACTGACATATAATGGTTTCTCCAATTCTCTGCTATTATTATTGGTCATTTGCCTATATAGCCACGACTGGTGATCAATTGAAATACAGGACAGAAAAGATCATCAGCGTACATAATATGCTACAGAGCTGTCTCTTGGGACTTGGCAATGTTACAGAGATTACATGCTTTCAACCCAGAGAGCATAATACCCATGCAACAAACATATTATCTTACAATGAGAATTTCCAGCAAAAAAAAAATGAGCACTCCAGCAAGCAGTGGCTCCACTAGAGTAAAGTCCTAACTTCGTGTTTCAATTACAGATGAAACTGATTCTGGCTGGAATGAGATAAATATCAGGGGCGGATTTAGGGGGTCTTCTGGGTCTTCCGGAAGACGGTCAGATTTTCAAGTTTACATTGACGGGTATCTAATTATTTCTGTCGGAAGACGGTCAAAAAATGGAGGATGGATCAACAAAGATAATTTGGAAGACTGTCAGAAAATAACTCTGGATCCGCCCCTGAATAAATATGATACCTTCCCTGATGTCATTACTACCCACCTGTGTCTTTAAACAATACTGCTTTCTTCACGAATCACAAACACAGTAACAAAGAATTCTTAACTACATGCATGTTGTCTAATACTCTTTTCTACAAAGCCAATATATGGGCTATATGCTTTGATCTGTACTCAGAGAGACATTTACCACCATGCTGTTGTGCTCTGCATAAGTCTTCTATAATGATAACTACCTGATCCAGTTTTTGTCTTCCTAATCAACCTTATTCCAAGAAATAACTGACAGTTGGCCATTTAGCTTGTCCTAACCTCTTCTTTCTCCTATGTTCAAACTACAAATTGCTTAGTCCAATTAATATCTGGCATCCTTCAGACAAAGCAAGCTGCTGCCACTAATCTAGCACAATTACTTCCATTTCATTTACCTACAACTATACACAGACTGCTACTCTAATATTCATTGATTTTAGCTCTGTTTTTGCACGTTAATCTATTACATGTTCAGTCCAGTGCCTCCATGTTTGTTCTAGGACACAGAACAAATAAACCTATCATGGGATAAGAATACACATTGCCGGAAATCCTATTACTTTACCTTAGTCACATTGAACTAAATATTTTATTGAAAATTTTTATCAACAAAGTTTGTAACATTTCAACAAACCTGCGGGTTAAGTCTCATCACGCACTCTACCACATCCATATGTTATAAGCTCTTGCTCTACGCTACATAAAATCACGCCAAATTAATTGTTAAATTCACAATAAAAGTTTTTTCAATCAACGGCTGAAGGAGCGTTATTTCTACTTCAAATCATTGCATTGGATTATTAAGCTCTTTACCAAATTAACTGTTAAAAAAAGGCTCATCTGTAAAGGAAAAACAACCACCAAAAAAAACCTGCAGTAGACAGCATCACACTATTCCACACAGCGAATTATGTCCCCAAGGATATTTAATTTTTTATTTGACCTATAAATATTTACTTTCAAAGTTAAATAATAGTGCACGTGTACCTTCATCAGCTGTCGATAAACTAAACTGTAACATCACTCAATATTTCAATTAAAAATGCTTTCAAACAAACAGGGCTTAAGATGAAAGCATGGCACTAACATGCATTTTAGTTAAAATAAAAGATTCCAGTTTATATGAAGCAATTATAAAAATATTGAAACAGATCAAACAAACCAAAAATATACCTCTTTGTGCTTACTCTCTCTCTCTCTCTCTCTCTCTTTCACTTTCTCTATCTGTCATGGTGTGTGTGTGTGTGTGTGTGTGTGTGTGTGTGTGTGATGCACTCACTCATAAATCAAGATTACACTTGCAGATGACATGCAATTTCTCTCTCCCACACTCACCAAATTTGCCTAAGTGCATCTACATTTTTGCACTACCATATATCAAGTATCTATTTTGGGAGCTTCCTACTTGAATTTTTGGCTATATTTAAGGCCATGTCTAAAATTAACCCTCTTTTGATGAATCGTTTCCAAATGTATACCTTGTTTTATTTCATGCAAGTCCTGAAAATGATCTCACTGGCATTTTTGCAGGTGTAGTGTGCTTCACCTGGTTGCCTTCCCAAGCTATCTCTTCAATTCAGTTTTCCTTTGTTGTTATAAAAAAGGCTGATCATGTTGCTAAGCAGTGGAAGGGCAATGCTCCTGTTGGCCTCCTTTTTCCCTTGCACATTCGAACTTTCCCACCTTCCCTAAGGCCAGTTTCACAAAAGAACTAAAAACTGAAAGTTGGTCTAACATTTAGACCTGATTTTAGTCTACTTTAACTCAGGAAAAATGTGCATAAGTCTACATAAATAGGCAGCTATTGGTGCAGAATAATTGCCACATTTCTTTGCCTTTGATAAAATCAGTGATTTGCATGGTCACAGTTTTTTTTTTTTTTTTTTTTTTTTTTTTTTTTATAAGATCTAGAGTAAGGCATAAGCATCTTATTACTGCATGACGAACAGTTTGTATGTCTGTAGTCCACATTGCCAACACATGAAATTATATATCATGCAAGTTTTTTTTAATCAAACCACCACATAAATTTAGTAAATTAGTGCTGTTTTCAGGATTCGGTTTTGTCTTATTCAGGTAGCACTGAATTTTGCTGAAATTAGCAGATTCATGCACAACTATGAGTTCTATTGTTTAGCTTAGATTTAAAATTTCTGCATGATGTGATGAAGCCAAGGTTTCTTGTAGTAATAGAGTTTGCAACAATGTATCAAGCAATGTTTATCCAGGCTGGGGCTGAACTATCCAATTTGAAAAGAAATTGCTACTCCTTTTTGCCCAAAACATTTAACTACAGAGAGCACTGTGAGAGCACTGACCTCCACCAACTTGAAGGCAAAATGTAAGTAATAATGGTATAAAATAAAAAAATTATTTTGTAAAATGTGTTGAAGATGTAGATTCAGATGAAACTGTATTCATCTCTTTCCTTCTGTCTTTCAATCTTGAACATTACACAATCATTTTAGAACATTTTGGGGTATATTGTCCACAAACAAACAAACAAACAGAAAACACTCAAACAAGCAAGTGCTGTTGAAAATATTGGCAGAGGTGGTAGGGTACTCTTTTCCAAATACTAGCCTGACAGAACAGGAAAAACACTAACCCTAGACAACCTTTCCCCATCAGGCATTGATAATGATACAATGACATAATTTCTTATCTGGCTGAAGTTTGCCATGTTGAGAGCAAGGCCCTGGCAGTTGACATTATCATAATGGATTCTAATACCTGTGCATAAAAAGGTGACACTTAATTCAACCCATTAAAATGCACCTCCCATGTACTTAAACTAGACAATCTGAGACTTATATTTAAACTGAAGATATAGTAGATTCTTAGTCTGAATTCTAAGTGATTTGAAAAAACTTGAGTTGTTGCTCTAGAAATTTAGGGACTTGAGTGCATCTCCCTGCCTATATAATTTCTGAGCCTATCCATCTCTTATAGCAAATGGCGCATTATGCTGACGGATATACTCAGAAGTTATAGGATGATTGTTGTACATAACAGGGTTTGCAGTCAAGCTTTTAAAAAAGTGAAATGCTTTTGTTTAAAAAAAAACTGTCTGAAAATGTTTTTACCTGTTCCCTCTAATAAAAATCCCTGCCAATGTAGGAGGTGATCTTTTCATTAGTATTGGTTTGTTTTTTAGTGAGCAAGATGTTTCAAATAGTTCTTCGCAAATTTTGATGAAATTTTCAGGACAGATATAGTTATACCAGGATATAAAAGTGATCGCTTTCAGGATAAATGTAGTTATTCCAGGATTTAAAAAAAGTGATCAAAAGTTCAATCTAATACAGATCTACTAATAAACTAAGAGAATCTTTTATTTCTTTAAATTCTATTATTATTAACATATTGTTTTGGCAAAGGTCTGTGCTTTCCGTTATGCTCTCTAGTTGATTATGCAATGGACAGTGCATCTTCACTAAAGCATTCTTTTGTTTCCATCTGTCAAGCACCTCTTGAAGGCAGACAAAAGCTTTTAAGGAAAAGTCTATTGTCCCACTGCACAATTCATATATCCAGAGACACACGCACCTGCATCCACAGACATACAGGTGCAAATAGAAAAAAACTAAAGATCCATGTGAAACAGGCAACTTCATCTGGTAGCAAACTTACACAATGAATTTTATTTGTATACACCAGCTTCTAGGCAGATGCTCAATGTAAACTATGCAATTATAATTATAACAGGTGTGCATTGTAGAAATCTATCTTTACACAGTGAGTCTATACTTTCTTTGTAAAAAAATAAATGCAATACGTATGGATTCTTACACTTGTCCTATTCATCAGGCAAATCAGATCCTTCACTACTTCTGAACCATTTCTATCAGGCTGCAACCTGAGTTTCAGAAGACACTGGAAACACGCCTCTCTACTATCAACATACCTCTGCCATTACCTGTAACAGTAACTGAAAATGGCCCAGGCATGCCGATGTTAGAGAGGCCAGTTTCCAGTGTCACCTGAAACTCAGGGCGAACAGGTTGAAACTCAGGGTGAACAGGTTGAAACCATTGGCTCACCTGTAAGCTTTACTCTTGCCAATGATAAGGGTGCTTAAGGTAAGACATTTCTACCTAAATATAACTCAACTAGCAGTTCAAAATAGCAACAACTGACAAGAGGCTGAACATTTCAATTAAATCACTTTAGCTCACAGTGAAGCATAACATTTCTCCGTACTTAGCTTCAAATTTTGAGGACCACAGGAATAGTTAAAGATGTGAAAATCTTAGGGTTTCATGTCATAATCTAAAAGACATTACGTGACAAATTCAAGATAAACTCTTAGTACCTTTTGAGATCTTACCATCTTACCGTTGCCTTAGTGACTTAGCTACATAATCAGCTGCATGATCACCCAAAGCTTCTACTCTCTTGCTAGCCTTTCTTAATATAAAGCTTATCTTCTCTTAGGCACAGAATAAATAATGCAATGCACCTAAGTTCCAAATGATTGTTTTTTATTTTCAAAAACAAGGAAATACCAACATTTAGAGTCTTCAGAAAATCAAATATATATATTTTGGATTTCTCATAACTTAATCTGTCAGCAGAATCTGGTAATTAACTAATGAGGAACTTCCCCATTCACTTCAAAGGGAAGGTAGTCTAATCAACTCTTTATTTGTGTGCATTGTGGAGAGCAGTCTCTTTCCTATATATATTTCATAGTAATGACACATGATATCAATGACCAAATTAAACTGATCTCTTTACTGTCCAGTTGTCATTAGGATTGGGGGCATTTTCAAGTAAATTGGGTGAAAAATGAAAGATTAAAAAAAACTGCAAAACGTCAAGAAAACTGGTCTGCTATTTAAACTTGACCAGTATTTTTGTGCCATAAATCAATCCACTTACTAGTAGTTTAAGGATAATAAGTCACAAGGTTTTCCATATGTTGCCTTAACCATAAAAAGTGGACAGCAACAACAGATGCAGGTGATGGCCATTATGTAGCGACACATTGTACAAATAAACTTGCATAATCAGGNGTACCTTTTGAGATCTTACCATCTTCCCGTTGCCTTAGTGACTTAGCTACATAATCAGCTGCATGATCACCCAAAGCTTCTACTCTCTTGCTAGCCTTTCTTAATATAAAGCTTATCTTCTCTTAGGCACAGAATAAATAATGCAATGCACCTAAGTTCCAAATGATTGTTTTTTATTTTCAAAAACAAGGAAATACCAACATTTAGAGTCTTCAGAAAATCAAATATATATATTTTGGATTTCTCATAACTTAATCTGTCAGCAGAATCTGGTAATTAACTAATGAAAAACTTCCCCATTCACTTCAAAGGGAAGGTAGTCTAATCAACTCTTTATTCGTGTGCATTGTGGAGAGCAGTCTCTTTCCTATATATATTTCATAGTAATGACACATGATATCAATGACCAAATTAAACTGATCTCTTTACTGTCCAGTTGTCATTAGGATTGGGGGCATTTTCAAGTAAATTGGGTGAAAAATGAAAGATTAAAAAAAACTGCAAAACGTCAAGAAAACTGGTCTGCTATTTAAACTTGACCAGTATTTTTGTGCCATAAATCAATCCACTTACTAGTAGTTTAAGGAAAATAAGTCACAAGGTTTTCCATATGTTGCCTTAACCATAAAAAGTGGACAGCAACAACAGATGCAGGTGATGGCCATTATGTAGCGACACATTGTACAAATAAACTTGCATAATAAGATATTACCACACAACTGATACTGGTGAAATGTATGGAAAAGAGGTATCAAGGCTGACATATATACAAGCATAAGCAAAGAAATGCAAAGGACTAAATTAAGTGACATGTAGGCAAGATGGATAACAAAAGAGCTTAGGAAACTCTAACAAATATAAGAAATCAGCAATTTTCACTTCTACAACAGGTTCGCCATCTGTTCACAATCCCTGGTGGCTTTCTGCATGACCAACCATCAATACACAATACTTAATCAGCACATCTTTCATGTTGAAAGTTGCTATCAGTAGAACACAACAGCTTGTGTAACAATGGCATTATCCTGTATGAGTAAACCTTGCACCAACTTACAACAGAAATTAAATGAGAGAGAGAGAGAGAGAGAGAGAGAACAGTAATTCTTTGACATTACAAAAGAAGTGAGTGAATTACAAATATGCAAATAAGTCACAACATAAATCCAAGTAATCAAATAACCAAAATCAAAATAAGATACAATTTAAACATGTTACAACCCCCTATGTTGCACAATATATTGGTTTTAAAAAACAACAGGACAAGCCAATGTCTTAAGTGAAAACTTACCAAATATGTTGATTTTCAAACTCAACCAGCCTTTTCACCAAACAAAACTTTCCAGCCAATTTTGAGTAAATGAAAATTTGTTTTGGCAGTTGTATAAATACATGAGCAAAAAAGAAATTCCTTGAAAATGCTGATTCTTTAGGGTGATTCTTCCTGGCGGGGAGTCTCACTAGATTACTGTCAGATAATCCGGCTTAAATGTCCATCCCGCCCACTACCAGCTGTAAGGGGGTAATTAACTTTCGTGCCTGCTCGGCTGACAGCTATTTAGCGTGAATCCCCAAGGAGTAAGGTCAATCTAAAGTAGATCGATCTAATCTCTGGGAATGGGGTCTTTAACTCAACCACCCTAGAACAGTGGGTTTAGCCCCATCTGGGGACATGCCAGTCCTTCAATGGTACTCGCTGTCTCCTCACTTGACACTCAGCACATACGGGTTAAAGTACCTGGGCCCAGTAACTCGAAAGCATCGCGCATTGCGACTGAGTGCAAGCATCTCGATTCCATAACTCACCCATACTCGCCCCATATAATACATTGTAGCCTCTATGTGATATTGCTATTCGCAATGCGCGATACTTTCGAGTTACGGGGCCCTGGTCTGGCTGTGAAAGAGGGCATTCAGAACAAGTTGATCCACAGAGTAACAGATCTATATCCTCACCATTGCTGCAGGGACCTTGTGATTAAGGCTTTGTTCACATGTAAAATCTATTTTCTAAAGATCTATTTTCTATTCGCGGTATCTTGTGATCACGGTCTGTGCTCTGAATATCCCGCGGCGTAATTACTGGCAGCGTGAGCCAGTTACTTCCAAAGCTGTAATTAATTCTCGGCTGCGCTCGGAGTGATCACAAGATACCGCAAATAGAAAATAGATTTTTCATGTGAACGGAGTCTAAACCTCTGAGCTGAGATTTAATCCCATTAATGGCTCGTGAAGACAGGGAGAACATCAGTGGATTTAATGGCACTGCTTTAAGTGGGGTCCGCCATATTTGGTCAGTGGATCAGTTAGTCTGCTGATCATGAGTTTTGAATACGCTCAAAGATATTGTTTGTGTGCTAGTTTTAAGCGCCTCCTGTGCCAGATGGGCTATATCCTCCTTAGAGAAGTGAGATTGTCTATATAT